>CM053028.1:118203237-118226318 GCA_028564925.1 Lithobates sylvaticus | reverse complement strand
CACCTCTGTCAGTTGTAAATAGTTTGTCTCAAAACTCTTAACTAATACAGTTGCAGAAGAGCGTACTCTTTTAATTTATTGTTCGTTTGGCAGAAAATTTCAAAACTTGTCCTTCGTTTTTCGGCTCAAAAACGTCCCAACGATTACCGATTTTGTGCCCATTAACTGTCCGAAAAACAAACGAACTGGCCAAATGACCGAATTTCGTCTGATTTTTTTTGTAAAGTGTATGGCCAACCCTTTCACACTGAGGCGGTTTATCGCTAGCAATAGCCTCTAAATAACCCCTGAAAACCGCCTCCCATCAATTTCAGTGTGTCGTTTTACACTGGGGCGGTGCGCTTGCGGGACATTTGGAAAAGTCTTGCAAGCAGCATCTTTGGGGCAGTTTGGGAGCGCTGTATACAACACTCCCAAAACGCCCTGTCCATTGAAACGAACAGGCAGCGCTTCCAAATCGCCTGAAAAGCAATTCAGAAGCGCCGCAACCTGGGCGTTTTTTAACCCCTTCTTTGGGGTTAAGAGTGCCCCACTAGCGGCCGGAGCTTACAGTGTGAAAGGGGTCTTAGTAGCAGAATCACCAGGTAAAAATAAAGGGAAAGAAAGAAAAAATAAACAAAACGAATGCAGCCGTCACATCTAAGAATTGCTAAGCTGCAATATAATAAAGGTTTTCTTTTGTGTTTAATACACAGAGCAGGCCATCCTGAGAGTAAAATCCTCTGGCTGTTTTCTTTTTCACCTGGTGTTTTGAAAACACCTAATCCTTAGCCTGTGGACAAGAATTTCTCAACTCTGTCCAGTCTGGTAATGCAGTTAGATAGAGAAAGCCTTGTTCAATCTAAAGCAAGACATTAGAAGAAATCTATATAAGGCTGGGTTCACACTATTGCGAATTGGATGTGGATTTCTCCGCATCCAATTTGCATATCAGAAGATTGTGACCGGCTCTCTATAGAGTCAGATCACACATCTCCAGAGCGGCTCCGGTGCGAATTGCACAGGAGTCCTGATGCGTCTTCTGGTCCTTTTCAGGTCCGAATCAAGCCAAAAATTCGGACTGAAATCGGACCTGAACCGGTGAACAGGGACACACCGGACCCCTGCTGTAAGCCGCTTTGTGCTGCAGTGTGAACCGGCCCCAAAAGTATTCTTCTACCTCTGACATGTCAGAATACCTACCGTAATAAAAGATGTGCAAAAGGTATTTGCATACATATGTGCTTCCTAATTACATGTATGTATGAGGGTGTAGGCCTGAGTGGGGATGTTATCCATTTTGTTGCTTTTATGTTACTTTTATTTATTTATTTTTAAATACCTTTAAACCCCCGCTACCACCAGCTGCCTCCTGGGCCTTTAAGGGTTCTAAACGGCAGGAGGCGGAGGCAGGCATTTGGTTCATGTGACCACCGTGATTGGCTGTCACAGCGGTCACATGATTGGAAAGCTCCCGATGGCTAGTATGCATCGGGAGCTTTTCGGTAATCGCCGGCTACCGTGCTGGGAGCACACTCAGCATGGTAAGTGTTTTAAACAGGGCCTGCAGATACGAGGCCGTTCGGTGTGAAGGCCCACACGCCGAGAGGCCACATATGTGCGTTCGGCTGACGTGAAGTGGTTAATATATTTTTGCATTGAACTTTATAGATTTTTTTATCAGACCCCTGTGCCAGATTTGCCAGTGGGATTGTGAAAGACCTGGAGCATCCTATAGCACTCCAAGCAAAGTAATGATGCAGTGCATGTAATGTGCTGCAGCAGAATTGTGAGTGTGGCCTAATTGCACTAGCAGTGGGGGGGTTAGTTAAATAAAACCTGAGCCTACTCAATGTATAACTACACACATATACCACAGTCCTCTATACCCACAATACAGGGGGTCCCCGACTTACAAACATCCGACTTACAAACGACTCCTACTTACAAATGGAGGGAGACAACAGGAAGTGAGAGGAAATCTACCCCTAGGAAGGGAAATTCACTCCTGTAAGAGTTAATATGGGAAAAAGGTGTCTCCACTGATGCTTTATCACCAGTCCATGCTTCCCTAACAACCCAAAATTTTCAAAATCCAATTGTCATTGGGACAGAAGGTGAGGTGAAATCTTCTGAACAGGGGCACAGACAGAAAAACAAATGTTACAGGGGTGATAACCCTTCTCTATGTTATCTAAAAAAATTAAGAATAGATTTTTTGGCTGGAGCTACACTTAAAAAATGTACCCGTTCCGACTTACAAACAGATTCAACTTAAGAACAAACCTACAGTCCCTATCTTGTTTGTAACCCGGGGACCCCCTGTATGTGCAAAAAATGCATTAAAGTGTTACTAAACCTAAAAACTTTTTTTTACCTTAATGTATTGTTTGCATTAAGGTAAAAAAAAAAAAAACAATTTCCCTGTATGCATAGACATGCACAGTTTGACAGGTAGGGAACAGCATTAATGCGTTTCATGCAAAAATGCGCTTAGTCATGACGGCCACGAATAAGCGCATCTTTGCATGAAACGTGTTAATGCTGTTCCCTACCTGTCAAACTGTGCATTTTGATTTTATGGATTTACAGTATTTTGGATCTTTCAAATCCTGGAGTGCGGTCACCTGTTTCTCTTTACTAGAAGTTTTGCTGGATATTGGTTGTGGCTTGAAGGAACATGGTTAAAGTGATTGTAAAGGTATTTATTTGTTTTTTTAAATAGCAAACATCTCTATACTCACCTGCTCTGTGCAATGGAATTGCACAGAGCGGCCGCGATACCTCCTCTTCTCGGGTCCCCCGCTGGTGCTCCTGACCCCTCCTGGAAGCTGTTTTCCATTGACACAGAAAGCGGGACTCAGCCCCACCCCCCACTCCCTCATCACTGGCTTTGATGGACAGCACTGGGATCTAATGCCACCGAGTGCCCCGGCAAAGGCAGACCCGGAAGCGAGGGTAGAAAAAAGTTGCAGATGTGCACAGTGCTGGATGGATCGAATGAGGGCTCAGGTAAGTAAAAGGGGGGGGGGGGGTAAGGGGGAATGCTGATGTCTAAATATTTTTTACCCTGATGAAAAGAATTCAAAAGGTAAAAAATGTTTAGGCTTTAGAACAACTTTAAGTTTAGTATAAGCCTATTTGCTGTACATGCAGTCCTTGTACCCCAAAAATACTCCAACTACTGCTCCACATTGAGAGTTTTTACAGACACACATAAATCCAAAGGAGCGTCTTTAAAAAATAAAACAGGTTATGGACAAAGAGCTCACACTTTGTCTAAGTCTACTTTACAGAAGACCTTCATTAAAGTAGTTAAAGCTACTTAGCAACCAGCAACTGAGACAATAAACACTTTGGTCAGGGGTATGTAATGTACAGTGGTAAGCACTTTGTTATGTAGAACAGAATGTATACAGTGCAGTGGTCAGAAATATATGCCTGTGTGTTATTTATATTGTTGGTCAGCAGGAGGAAAAGATGTCTGGCTCCTCAGGTCAGCAGGAGAAATATATGCCTGGTATTGAAGATAAGGAGAAAGAAAATTGTCTCACATTAGTGGTCAGGGGGAAGAAAATGTCCAGTTTTGGCGATTAGGGGGAAGAAAAATACTTGGCATCGGTGGTAAGCTGGAGAGAAAAAAAGGAAACATCAGTAGTCATTTGGATAAAAAATGGGAGGTAAATGGGAGGAAAAATACCCAGAGTTGGTGGTCAGTGTCTGTGCCCCCCATACATAGGTGGTCAGTGTTTGTGCTCCTTTACATTGGTGGTTTATGCCCCCTTACATTGGCAGTTAGTACCAATGGCCTCTTACATTGGTAGTCAGTGTCTGCCCCCCCTACTTTGGTGGTTAGTGCCCCCCCCTTACATTGGTGGCAGTGTGCCCACTTAAATTAGTGCTCAATGTGCTCCCCTTACATTGTTGCTTGGTGTGCCCCATTAGACTGATTGTCAGTATGCCCCTATTACATTGGTGGTCAGTGTGCCCCATTACATTGGTGGTAAGTGTGCTTTATTGTGTTGTTGGTCAGTTTGCCCCGTTACATTGGTAGTCAGTGTGCCCCCTTTCGTTGTGGTCAGCTGGAGCAGTGGTGAGTTCATCAGTGATGTTTGGGAAGAGGTAGCATTGGCACCAGAAGAGGAAAGGAGGAAGTCTCAAATGTAAACAAAAGACGCATTTACATTTGCGGTCTGTGATTGGTCAGCAATTACAAGGCACAGAGCCATTCTGATTGGCTTTGTGCCTTTGGTTATGATCTGCACTGTCCAATGATGGCACATTTCAAGACATGGCAGTGTAAAAGGGGCCTTAGGGGTGAGGGATCACCTGAAAGCTTAGAGTTGCAGCTTTGCCAATTGGCCATGCTAACAAAACACGCTACTGTTAACTTACAAACCTCTATGAATTATCTGCCATGCATTTGTTATTTTCATATCATAAATAACAGTTTCAGGATGTTCAGCTAAAAAAATCATATATCACACGGGTGTGGAATCATTATTTTTCTGCAAGAAATTAACATGTGACTATTTATATACATGATTTTAGTTAATTGTCTATTTTATCACTGCCTCAAACAGCTCCTTTTCTTACTCTTTTTTGTAGACTCCTGATAGAAACTCAAAAATAACACTAGCCTGAAGATAGCTATATTCTTAGGCGCAAAAATCCATGTGATAATCATATTCACGCAGTAAATTCAACAGATCGGCATATAAAAAAAAGGATACAAATTAGACTGTTAAAAAAAAATGAACACCACATGACAAATCAAGGTCTTGTGCAATATCTTTTGAATTGATGCTACTGTCTCTTGAGTGTGTACAACAGTATTAAATAACATTGGGGTTGATTTACTAAAACTGGAGAGGGCAAAATCTGGTGCAGCCCTGCAGAGAAACCAATCAGCTTTCAGTTTTTTTTGTCAAAGCTTAATTGAACAAGCTGAAGTTAGAAGCTGATTGGCTACCATGCAGAGATGCACCAGATTTAGCATTCTATCGTTTTAATAAATCCACCCCATAGTCTGGTATTTAAGAGGAGAGTAAAGAATTAGAAGGCTCTGTATTTGATACTCTCACTTCTGACTTTTAGCTCCAAGCATCATCCTCAGAACTATCTTGAGCTAAATAAATGGTCAATATAAATATTTCATAAGTAAATCTAACATTTCTTCACTAGAGTGCCATGATTGGTGGCTCCCACATGCATGCATGGGAGTGACGTCATGCAACTCCAGAGTCTGCCACCCCGGAAGGAAGAGGGACAAACATGGATGTGGCCTGAAGCGGGGACAGCGCGGGCTTCGTTTTCAGGTAAGTGGCCCATCAGGGTTTACTTCCTCTTTAAATACAGTGATGAAAGATGAAAGCTGTTTTTTGCTAAAGGATTTTGTTTTTGGTTCATCCAGTCCTGAGACTTATGCAGCTCAGCCTCACAAAACAGCCCTGTCTAGCAGAAGGTAGGACCTGATCGTTCTTTGCTACATTTCACTTACAGGTCTCCACTCCCACCCTGTGATTAGACAGTATGTCATGGTCTGGAATCAGGCTCGGTGGCTAGTAGCTGTAGCAGTAGAAGGGCACCCACCTACCAGCTGGATAAGTACAGAAGCAGGTCACCCTGGTGGATGACACAGGCTCACCTGATGTGTGGAGTGTAAATACTAACCGGTGTTCACCCGAGCTCCTGATGGTGGAGATGCGTTATGCTGTGTAGTCAGTAAACAAGCTAAAGGTCGGTAACGAGTGGTTGCAGGTTGAGATCAAGCAGAAGCGTAGTTGAGGAACAAGTGAAAGGTTGGTAATAAGTGGTAGCGAAGACATGGACCGCAGCAAGAGGGACACGAGCGAGATATTGGCTATAGAGAGCACACATATCTGGCAAACAGGAAGTGCAGAGACATGGCTTAAATCAGGAAGTTCATGGGAGGAGCAAAGAGTTTACGGTTTAAGGCAAGATCATTCAACAACTTTTCCAGGGAACTGTCTAGCATCCCAGGTGGCTAAGCAAAGAGACATTGGCAGACACAGCAGTGTTTGCAGGTCTATACCCGGGTCCTGACACAGTGAAAGGAGAAGCAGCAAACTGGTGAGCTCATCTCTCTGTCACTCTGTTTCTTCTTCCAATTGGCATGATCCTTCTACTGCAGCACACCGGATTGGCTCCTGGTGCTGCTTCCTTCTGAACGTCTCTAAACTCTGCTAAACAGAATGTACAATAGACTGCAAGAGGCAGATATTACTTCAAATTCAGGTACATAGAGAACTGCAATAAAGTGATATTATATTATATGATGTTTCTTCTTTCTTAATATTGCCTCTTTTGTTCTCCAGCTGGTCACCAAGCCGCTGGTCCCCTTGCCTGTTTGAACGTGTGTCCTTAGCTAGCCGATTTCCAAAGAGAAACCTGGCCAGTTCTGTGTGCATCGGCCTGCTGCTTTCTCCTGGCTACTTGTAGCAATTTGAGTGACAGGAGTAGGAGCCTATAGCTCTGCTTTCTTTAATACCCCCCTCTACAACCTGGAAGATTGGGAAGCAGTGCAGATCAACATGGGTCCAGCAACACTGACAAGGAACCGCAGGTAAGTGTTTGGGAACAGAGGGGCATAGGAAGATACTAGGGCATTTTTTACCTTAAAGCGGAGTTCCACCCAAAAATGGAACTTCCGCTTTAAGGGAAGGTGACCCCCTGACATGCCACATTTGGCATGTCATTTTATTTTGGGGGTGGGGGGGGAGCGGAAACCCACTTTTTAGAGGGTTCCGGCTCCCACTTCCTCCCGGGGCACCGGGGCGCCAGAAGGAAATTCACCTCACCCCCTCTCTCTCGGCAATCATCTGGGACACGTCACAGGTCCCAGATGATTGCCCAGCCAGTCACAGCACGCAGCACGGCTCGCACATGCGCAGTGCGTGCCCGGCTGTGAAGCCGCAGTAACAAAGCCGGCGCCGCAGAGAGGAGAGAGAGACGAGCGGGGGTTCGTTCCCCCGTATCGCTGGACCCTGGGACAGATTATTAAAAGTCAGCGGCTGCAGTATTTGTAGCTGCTGACTTTTTATATATTATTTTCCGAACTTTGCTTTAATGTAGCGAATGAATTAAGGTAAAATGCTTTGCATTTAGTACCACTTTAATATGTGCCTTTTATATCTGCCTTGAGTTCAGCTTATGTTCAAGTTTTTAGATAATCATATAGCAACTGGTTCCTTTTACTCTTAAATTAGCAGAATTCAAGGCCAAGGGCAATTTATACCTTCCCTATCCCTTCTCTTATGGCCAATTATTTTCTAAAACACTTATATGCTTAAAACGTAATACAACATAAGTCTATGAAATCATTTGACTGCTGTTTTATGAACTAATGCCAAATTTTACCTACAAACAACCATTTCTGTAGGTTGGCAGGTGCTGTCAGGCACTGAAAGACAGGCTGGAAAGATATACAAACATTTCTATTACATGTTAGGCCAAAGTATGTCACCTTTCTTAAATGCTTCCCTAACAATAGGACATCATACCTGCTTGCAAACTGACCCTACTTTTAAGACAGGTTAAATATAGGTGTTTATTTATTTTTGCGTCTAGAATACCTGGTGTCAACTCCATTTCATTCATGGGGCAGGCTCAGGCCAAACGTCTGCCCAGGGATAACAGTGAACTTGTGCAAGGCTCGTGCTTCTAAGGAATGCAAAGTACATTTCAGAAGGTACGAGGCTTTGTACTCATACGGACTAGAACATGTCACTCAGGAAAAGAAATGTAGGATCATTGCTGATAATGACCCTATGACAGTGGACGTCAAGCCTTTAGAAAAAGAGATTTATTTGCAGACCATGCAAGTCAGTGACTTCCTGCCCTGGAAGACAATATGTACTAACAAATAAAATTCTAAAAGACGGTAATAGAACATAATAGGATGGTTTATACTTGCTTTGCTGTAAAGCCACCATTGTATAATCATTGTGGGGGATCAAGCTTCAAATTGAAAAATCCATTGAAACTGACATAGCTGTTAAAGTGGACCTTTACTCTCCTCACCCACTTTTTATTTTTTTTTAAATCCTTTGTTTAGGTCTACTGCACTGCACATGGGGGTTTCTCATCTAGGTAAGAATGACATACCCCACCAGACTCCTGGGATACTTATATCACGCATCCACAGCTTATGTGCATGTAGTATGGCATGTCATCAAGGGGCCAACTGTCTCATCCTGTTTACTGCAGCCGGCCCCCTGAGGCTTCTGACGGACAGGCTGCTGTATACACAGGCTGAATGTCAGCCAGTTTGTGTTGAACCGGTGGGTACAGGCTGATATTTGGCCCATATGTACCAGCCTTTACTGTCCTGATCCAGCAATTAGTTTCTACCTTATCTTAACTGCTGACCAGTAAAGTTGGCCATACATGGCTTAATTTTTTCGTTTCAGCTGAAATAAAAAAAACTTAGCCGATTTCCCCATTTACACATTCCTCGCAATTCTCCCCGCTGTGTCATTATATTCTGACAGCAGGATTAGCTGACCATCAGAATACACTGATCAGAGCTGCACCTTATTGGCTGCATGCCAGCAGGACCATTTGACAAGAGCTGGTCTAGCTGTCAAGGTACCGTTTTCACTCACACATTTGCACAACAATGGTCTTTTCTAGCTTTACATAGTGTTTGTAAAAACCGTATCCTGCTGCTATTAAACAGAATTTAAGCAAATCTAAGGCCAAACATTTTTGTTTAGTTTTGTATAGAGTAGGGAACAGTTAAAGTGGGTTGCACTCAAAAAAAAAAGAAACGCTTAAAATTCCTAAAACAATTAAATAAAAAATAATTGGAAAATATTTTTTTTTAACTCACCTCTAAATGCCTGTTGCTAGGGTGTCCCTCGTAGTCTGCCTCCTTCGGTGCCTGGGCTGGTGACATCACTTCCCCTCAGCGCAGGAAGGGCTCCCTCCCTCCTGTCAGTCATCTGGGACACGTGACAGCTCCCAGATGACTGCGCAACTAATAACGGCGCGCGGCACCACTCGCGCATGCGCAGTGGGTGCCCGGCTATGAAGCCACAGCCAGGTGCCCACGGTTGCAATGCCGGCACCGCCGAGCGAATGGGGGGACGAGTGGAACGTCGACTCCCCGCATGGCTGGACCCTGGAACAGGTAAGTGTCCGATTATTAAAAGTCAGCAGCTGCAGTATTTGTAGCTGCTGACTTTGAATTTTTTTTTTTTTTATGGATACTCCTCTTTAAGCTAGCAATATATGGGTCAGTTTTGTTTAGTGGGCTGAATGAAAATAAAACAGAACTAATTTCCCCAACCACACATTCAAGGATGATGCGGGAATCCTCCCCGATGTGTCATTGTATTCTGACAGCAGAACTCCCCCACTGTCAGATTACACTAATCAATGCTGCGGCCTATTGGCTGCATACACTGATCGAAGCAAAAGTTTCCAACAAACCTGTTCATGAGAAGTCGATCTTTAGATTGACTTCTTCTGAACGGGAATGGCCATAGATGGATCAAAATTCACCTGGTCCCTGCTGAACTGCCCAAATTTAGTTCCATGTATAGCCAGCTTTAAGCCTGGTACACATGATGAGATTATTTGACGAATGGTCGTCTGTTTTTTGTTGCATGGTGGTCTCATATCGAAAATTAAGAGGTTACTCAATGTACGAAAATTTTCGTACGACAAAATAAAACTTCAGAAGTGATGTAATGTGTGGAATTATTTTGTAATGTGTTTTGTTTCCGAGCATGCATAGTCTTGCTCTTACAATTTTTTTGGGATGAAAACTGTACTAATTAAAATGAAAATTGGACGTGTTCACTTATGATAAAATTTTATGTACCGGCACCTTCAAGTTTCGTCATCAGAAAAGTCAGAATTGGCTGTTGAAAGCACTATACTATACTAACGATCAGATACAGCGCAGTGGTGTGCGGCATTTACGGGTTAAAACATATGTCAAACACCTATGAAAAATTATCCGAACATGGATCTCACCGCACATCGTAGCCTAAACGGCATCCACATAATGTTTACATCTAGTTTAAGTTGTTAAAGGAAATTGCATCTGTAAATAACACTTTTGCGTACCTTTACCTAGCTGTACAAAAAAATAATACATAAAATAATTAAAATACCTTGCACCTGCCATTGTTTAGAGGCATAATCTATAGTATTTAATTCACATAGCATCAGTAATTATATATTTTTTTTATCTGAGATTTGCAGTACCGGCCTATTCAATGCCTTAAGCTTCCTAAGCAACAGCAGGGAGGAGATGTCAATTATCAGGCGTGTGTAAGGAAGTGCAGCTGGTCAGGCCCATGCCTGACCTAACTGATGTAGGAACGTTAAGGGGGCAGTCTGGAGACTGGTCTAGGGAGCAGGTGGACAGAAGAAAAACAGAAAGACCTTTAGTCTTTGGTCACATTATACTGGACTGTTGTAACACCCGAAATAAGCTTTAATTACAAAAAATAAAGAATAGTAACAATACCACTATCAATTCTGTGCATCAGGGCACCTTTTCTTTAGAAAACTATAACTCTGTTGTGCCTGTAGTTCAACTTTAAATAAAATGTTCGTATAGAGAAACGTTTTTTTTTATTCTGGTTTTGGATAGCTTAGGAAAGGGTCAGAAAACCTGTCAAGTTTTTTTATTGTTGTTTGTGTCGTCTCTGTAGAGAATTACCCTCTATTTGCTGTAGTGACCATTGCCCAGTGGGAGAAAAAGCGATGGGAAATCCAACATTTTAGAGTGGTCACCAGAGCAGAAGATGAAGGGAAATCTTCCTGTGGAGACACCTGTTCAGGAGACAACTGCTTGAAGTGGGAATTCCCTCCCTTTGGCTTGATTCCTGTTGTGTCTCCTGGACAGGTTGTGAATGGAGATCTCCCCAAGAGAACATAGATCAAAAAACAATAAACTAACAGGCGTTGTAACCCTTCCCCACTCTATTCAAAACTAAAAAAAAAAAAAAAACATGTTGGCTATACATATACGGTAAAACCTTGGACTGCGAGCATAATTCGTTCTGGAAACATGCTTGTAGTCTAAAGCACTTGTATATCAAAGCAAATTTCCTTATAAGAAATAATGGATTCGTTCCACAACCACTTATTCATAAGTCCTTCAGTTTATAGTCTATATAAAAAGATTATAGCAATGTGATAGGTTGTGTAACCATAAAATGTCCATGGAAGCCTCCACAAGGGGATTAGAAGCAAAATCCAGCAGGAGCTACAGAGTATAAAAGAGAAGAGAGGCGCCTCTAAGTGTAGCAATATGGTTACATTTAATGAAGGTACAACATTTAGCAACTCACATGGTTGATGATTAAAAGAGGCACATCTAAGTATGCAAGCACCTGGGGTAAAGCTGTCCACATAGACCGTTTTCCGTACCACCGGCTCTTAGTCAGTCTGCAATCGTGACCAGGAAGGCAACCCTGCAGTAGAGAAATTTGAAAGCGAGGCTTGAAGCGCTCATGGAGCGCAGCATGGAAGGGATGACGTTGATGGTGGTGTGGGGGACAGTCTATGCTGACAGCTTTCCCCCAGATGCCTGAAATACTTAGATGTTCCTGTTTTAATCATCAACCATGTGAATTGCTAAATGTTGTACCTTCATTAAATGTAACCATATTGCTACACTTGGAGGCGCTTCTGTTCTGTTTTATACTGAGTTGTGACAAGACGCCACTTTTACATCAAGACATCGCTTGTATAGCAAGTCAAAATTTATTTAAAAATGTAGCTTGTTTTGCAAAACGCTCTCAAACCAAGTTACTCTCAAACCAAGGTTTTACTGTACTTTATTATAGAATTTAAATAGCATCCTTGCAGCTGATGCACAAATCAAAGTATGCTCAGTATTTATAGATCTATAGTTCTTCCAGATCCACCAGTCAAGATTAGTTGTAGTTAATACTACAGCTTCCTTCAGCAAAACCCAAGACAGTACACAGACAGATGTTGAGAGGAAGGTGTATACTAGATTTATGCTAAGTACGCATGGGGAGTTTTTTTCATTCAACTCAGCAGGGTGAGCAAAAAAAAACCTGAGAGTTTGCAGTACTAAGCGATGCAGCGATCTTCACCTGCTGTGTCTTTGTGTTCTGACAGGGGGACTGCCCCCACCAGAACACACTCATAAGCACTGCCAGCCATTGGCTGCCAGCACTGATCAGATGCTAGTTTTCTAGCATGCCCGTTTGACAGAAGCTGCTGTACACACTGGTCGAATGTTATATTATGTTATGAATATTCAGACCGTGTTTACTAGCCTTTAGTCAGTGCTAAGCAAAGTGTAGCTAATTTACTTAAAGAGTAGAGCATGTCTTCTTTGCAAGCAAACATCCATTTTTTTTTTAACATTTCCCAGAATGTGAAATGTTGTATATTTTGCCAAGTAAATTTTCACTACACTCTTTCCATGCTAAATATTTGTACAAATGTGTAATGCACCTCCCTTTTTTTAAAGTTTGTAACAAAGAGGACAAACCACAAAATCTCTGTCAGGTTTGTTTTGCTACTTGTGTCCCCATTGATTAGATTTTTCCCTCACATCTTGTCTGGTGACCCAAAAAGGAAGTGAAAGACTCTTCCCAATGACAAATCAGACAGCAATAAAAAAGGAAAAAGGAAAAGTGACCTTCGCGCTCTTAAAAACTAGAAAAAAGAGAGCACGTGATGAAAAATGTGATATCACTAAAAAGTGCTGCACAGTGCCTAATAACAGAATAAAATTCTTGTGTATAGCCGCAAAATCTAATGGTGAACACTGAACCACACGATAAATATAAAGAAAATGATTTTGCGCTAAAAGTGACACTGATATAAATAATTATGAATATTTAAAGTGAAAGGATAAGTATAAATATAAAAAATGATGATGATGAATTAATATATCAATATATGTACAATGTGAGTGCACTAATGGCTAATAATCAACATAAAATACATAAATATTAAACATTCAATCTCATAGTGATAGATAGGAATATATAAATAAATAAAACCAATACGTGAATATCACCAATATATGTGCATAAATAAAATAAATAGTGTCCTACAAAACAATTATAGCTGGTGATGTCTAAACAGTGAAATAAATAATAAAATTGCCCATGCAGTAAATTAATGAAGAAAATATTGCACAATGTCCATTTATCCAAAAAAACAGTCTTTTATGGCCCAGCAAGACCAAGACAGGTGGCTATGGCCACACCAATCTTCTTCACGTGAACAGGGAGGTAGGTGCAGGTGGAGATAATCCTAAAATAGTGCTCGCTAGCCTCTCACTTTTGGGCTGATGTCACAGAGCATTGGATAAGATTGAGATTAGACTCTGTCTGAACTCCTCTTCTCCACTGTCTCCCAGGGTTATTGGCCAAGTAGTTGGGCTTTGTCCCGGCTCCTCTCCTCCACTATCTCCACTGGTACTATGTCTCTCATCCCAGGCTTCCTCTCATGCTCCTAAAAATCATCCAAAAAGGCCACTATCCGGCGGAACAATCCTCACCAGAAATGGGGATGAAGGATAAGAAGGGGGAGGACCAATGGTGAAGTACGTTTGGGTATAATCACTTTATTAAAAAACGTAGTGCATCCTTACATGTCAGAACAGAGATGTACAGCATATACAGGCGACTAGCGCCAGTCTCACGTCGTTTCCGGTATCCTCCAATCAGATCAATCCCTACCGGTTACATTACGCACTCGTGACTTCATCAGGGGAACCTGATTGGCTGTAAGAGGCTGTCATTTATATCCATGAAACCGGATATGGAGCGGTGGCCATTTTGCCGAGGTGCGCGAATGTAAACAAACCGCGGCCATTTTCTTGTGGTCCATTAACAGTGGTTACAGCGGCATTAGGCTAGGGGCCGGGCGGATCTATATCAAATCGTGACATTGTTTATAATTATAACCTATATATAAATGGCAATGAAAGATCATGCAGCTCGACCTTCATTATTATACAAATACTGTCCAAATCATAAGAGCTGTTTCTAATGGCTAAAAAATAAGAACGAAAAACGAAAAACAAAACCCCTGCAGCCATTTTTTAGTGGCCCGTTGAAATGCTTAATACAGCCATTAGTTTACAGAATTGCTACAATATAATAGTGCTTAACCAGTTATAGAAACTTCTATATTCTGGTAACAGTTCCAGGCTGATAGACCTGGACTAATGATGCACATATATAGTGGCAGTGATGCTAAAAACGGACAGATCTGATGAAGAAAACCCAAATAAGGAGAATTTTATTAAAATTCTGTCAGGGATATATTTAAAACCTATTAAAGGGATATATTTAAAACTGGGAGGAAGATTCGGTTTATGCCAATATGCCAGCGGAGCTCACATTATACAAGAGGTATATCGATGACCTTGTAATAGTGTGGAATGGTAGTAAAGATAAATTAGAAGAATTCTTAAACCACCTTAATGTTAATGATAAGAACATTAATTTAGTGTGGAATATTAATGCTAGTTCAGTAGATTTTCTGGACTTAAGCATTTCGATAGAGGCTAACAAAATTGTCACCAAAACACACTTTAAAAACGTGGATACCAATAGCCATCTCTCAATGCACAGTTGTCACTTTAAACCTTGGTTGTACAACATCCCTAAAGGACAATTAGTAAGGATTCGGCGCAATTGTACCAAAGAAGATGACTTCAACACCCAAGCCCAATTGATCGGAGCGAGATTTAAAGAGAAAGGGTATGAAGAATCATGGATCAAGAAACAAATTGCCCAAGTACAGGAGATGAGTAGAACCACAATGCTAGAAGACAAACCCAAAAACGTAATACAATGTCGAAAGGAGGCACCATGCATTATAATGGATTATAATGTACAACATAAGCAGGTGGCCAAAGTACTACAAAAACACTGGCATGTGCTTACAAGCGATAAAGACTTGAGAACGATTCTACCTGAGAAGCCCAACATTGTATATAAGAGAGCCCCGACAGTCAGAGACCTAGTGGTTAAATCGGTAGTGGAACCACCCCCGAAAAAGGGTTTTACATGTTTTAGCGGGAAAGGCTTTTATCCATGTAGGAATTGTTTTGCATGTCGTAAGGCACGCAAATTCCAGAGTAGAAAAACCGAGTTCACAGCTACTACCACAGGACAGGTTCACATTATTAAAGATTTTATAGGCTGTCATACTGAGGGTGTAGTTTATTGTTTACAATGTAGCTGCAACCTGCAATACATAGGTAGAACCAAGAGAGAGCTCAAAGTACGCGTAAAGGAACACGTTCAAAATATTATTAATGGTTTCCCAAAACACAGCGTGTCGAGACACTTTGCTGCAGTACACAACAAGGATCCCACTCAGTTGCAGTTCTGGGGTATAGAACGGTACAATCCTTCATGGAGGGGCAGTCAGAGTAAGAGTTATTAGTCAAAAAGAATCCATGTGGATTCATACCATGAGGACCCTCACACCAGAAGGGCTGAATGTCGAGTTTGATTTGAACTGCTTCTTCAGTAATTTTTAATATAATAAGTGTGCCTTTTCTACTCGATTGTACTATATTTTACTGTATTAAGACAATATAGGTCTCTGTAATGGCCAGACACATCTTTTCCGGTATGCTGGTATATTTATACACACTATGATGTCATCTTATTACAGACATCATAGTGACTCTTGAAGTATATCTTCACCTAGTACGTATTAATTCACGTTTACCGCTTTACACAGGTTTTACTGCGACCCCTTTGATGAATTCATCTTTTTTAATAGATGAACTGATATTATTCAATTCATATTTTATTTTTAGAAATAACATCACGGTCCTTGTCTTTGATCTTAATTTTATCCATTTTATCATGCCAGACCCTCATCCAATTATAGGCGAGGTTCATCCATCTGTAGCTCACTATATAATACATTTTTATTTGGTTATTTAGTGGATCTACATCTAAGGGTGATGGCCTGGTTTTTAGCATATATTTTTAACATATATATTTCTATATATTAATAAAGAATTAATTAATACATTTTTATATTAATATTTTTTATATTAATATTTTTATACATGCATTGTTTATACATATCTACCATGGAACATGCATATTTATTCATTGTTGGTATTTTAAAATATATGGGTTGGCTGTAAAGAAATTATTTTCTTACAAGTACACATTTTTCATTACATCCTCTTTATTCTCCAAGTAAATGTTTTAAATAGGTTTTAAATATATCCCTGACAGAATTTTAATAAAATTCTCCTTATTTGGGTTTTCTTCATCAGATCTGTCCGTTTTTAGCATCACTGCCACTATATATGTGCATTATTAGTCCAGGTCTATCAGCCTGGAACTGTTACCAGAATATAGAAGTTTCTATAACTGGTTAAGCACTATTATATTGTAGCAATTCTGTAAACTAATGGCTGTATTAAGCATTTCAACGGGCCACTAAAAAATGGCTGCAGGGGTTTTGTTTTTCGTTTTTCGTTCTTATTTTTTAGCCATTAGAAACAGCTCTTATGATTTGGACAGTATTTGTATAATAATGAAGGTCGAGCTGCATGATTTTTCATTGCCATTTATATATAGGTTATAATTATAAACAATGTCACGATTTGATATAGATCCGCCGGCCCCTAGCCTAATGCCGCTGTAACCACTGTTAATGGACCACAAGAAAATGGCCGCGGTTTGTTTACATTCGCGCACCTCGGCAAAATGGCCGCCGCTCCATATCCGGTTTCATGGATATAAATGACAGCCTCTTACAGCCAATCAGGTTCCCCTGATGAAGTCACGAGTGCGTGACGTAACCGGTAGGGATTGATCTGATTGGAGGATACCGGAAACGACGTGAGACTGGCGCTAGTCGCCTGTATATGCTGTACATCTCTGTTCTGACATGTAAGGATGCACTACCTTTTTTAATAAAGTGATTATACCCAAACGTACTTCACCATTGGTCCTCCCCCTTCTTATCCTTCATCCCCATTTCTGGTGAGGATTGTTCCGCCGGATAGTGGCCTTTTTGGATGATTTTTAGGAGCATGAGAGGAAGCCTGGGATGAGAGACATAGTACCAGTGGAGATAGTGGAGGAGAGGAGCCGGGACAAAGCCCAACTACTTGGCCAATAACCCTGGGAGACAGTGGAGAAGAGGAGTTCGGACAGAGTCTAATCTCAATCTTATCCAATGCTCTGTGACATCAGCCCAAAGGTGAGAGGCTAGCTAGCACTAGTTTAGGATTATCTCCACCTGCACCTACCTCCCTGTTCACGTGAAGAAGATTGGTGTGGCCATAGCCACCTGTCTTGGTCTTGCTGGGCCATAAAAGACAGTTTTTTAGGTAAAATGGACAATATATATATAGTGCAATATTTTCATCATTAATTTACTGCATGGGCAATTTTATTATTTATTTCACTGTTTAGACATCACCAGCTATAATTGTTTTGTAGGACACTATTTATTTTATTTATGCACATATATTGGTGATATTCACGTATTGGTTTTATTTATTTATATATTCCTATCTATCACTATGAGATTGAATGTTTAATATTTATGTATTTTATGTTGATTATTAGCCATTAGTGCACTCACATTGTACATATATTGATATATTAATTCATCATCATCATTTTTTATATTTATACTTATCCTTTCACTTTAAATATTCATAATTATTTATATCAGTGTCACTTTTAGCTCGAAATCATTTTCTTTATAAATAAAAAAGGAAAAGTAGTTCTCACCCTTCCTTAAGCTGACCATACATGGAGCAAACATCTTTCCTGCAACCACAGGTAGCAGTAAAGAAAATCGCTATATTCCCCCATCAACACAGTGTTGATAGGGAAATCCCTCCTGCAGAGCTATTGTGTTCTCCCAGTGGGTGGAGATCTCTCATCTAAACACACAGTGATTATTGCTAGTGGCTATAGCCGCTAGTAATAATCACATGAAAAATCTGACGGGCTGGTTGTACCCAAGTGGATCGATCAATCAACTTAAGTAAAATTAGCCTGCCCATACATAGTTCAAAGTTTGCCCAGTCCCTGCTGAACCAGCTGAGATTTGAACCATCTATGGCCGGCTTCTGTCACACTAGCATTCCTATCGTTGGCAAAAACTCGCCAGCGTCAGGATCATTGAGGAGGACAAAATCTTGCTGTTTCAGCCAAAGAGAGTTTGTTTGACCCTCTAACATTCCTGCTGATAACAAGATAGGGAGAACAAAATAGCTAGTGTGACATGGGCCCAACGTTATCCAAAAGTGCAAAGCAACAGGTTCACATAACTGCTTCTACACCCTTCAGTCACCATATAGGAGCCAAGAGAAAGACCCTTGTCTGGGCTCCAAATCAATCTGCTTAGGGTTTACACTTTCAAGGCTGATTGTCTTCCCCCAAAAATCTAAGCTTACTAAAGAATCTTTTGCATCCGACACACAGTTCAAACAGTGTTAAATGCCTGGTTCCCTGCTGTACCCTGTGGTTCCTTCTGCCCATCCTAAAATCACTACTGTGTCCTAAAGGGGCTAGCGGATTGGACCACAGGGGACAGAGGGGGACCAGGCATTCGATTACTCTGGGAATCTCTGATTGGAAAAATGTCTTCAGCAATGTTATCTCTGAAAGGTGTAGGCAGTGGAACATGCAAGTGCTGACTCTTTTCTTTGCAGGCAGGGATTTTATTTATTTTTATTTTTTTTAAGTACAGAGAAAATCATTTTACAATTTAAGAAAAATAGACTGCAGCAGGCTTTATTTACTAAAACTGGAGAGTGCAAAATCTGGTGCAGCTGTGCATGGTAGCCAACCAGATCCTAACTTCATACAAAGATTGTGAAAAAGCAGCGCTGATCAAACTACCTATAACACCCTATGTGTGCTAAAAGATTATTAAATAAGAATTCATCAACACCATGACATTACATAGCTCGATGAACAATTGATATGGATATAAACATTAAAGTTTATAACAACAAAAAATGATTAATATAGTCCATAATAAATGGTGCTCTAAACAATGCTGAACAACTGAAACCAAAAAATGTGAAAGTGTTCATAAAATACTGTTCCAGAAAAAAAGGAAAAAGTTATTATCATATAAGTGAAAAATCAAATCTTCAGTAAGCGATGTATAAAAGGTGAAACTCAGTGATGGCTTTTATGTAGATTCAATGTGACTGTGACACCACAGTGTGATCCTCCACCAGATGTACCAAATAAACTCACCAGATCCACCAACTGGTAAAATTATATACCAGCGTCTGCACCTTTTAGCAATCAATGCTTGAATCAGAGATGTTTTTTTTTTAGCAAATACACAAGGACCTCTCTATTAAGTCATGTCATAATTCATCCATACATAAGAGAAGGAAGCTCCAATAGTGATATACCGCTTAAAAAAGTTTATTTAAAACGTTTAAAAAGGTACACTCACATGTTACAAGTGTCAAACCCGACACTAGAGATTTTTGTCATAAATGTTTTCCCAATTGCCTTCAGCCACTCTGGTTCGGGTGCGAGCTGCAAGTGCAATCCCAGCATGTTGGCGTCAGGGTTCTAGCCCCGCCCTAAGCTTGTTCAATTAAGCTTTGACAATAAAACCTGGAAGCTGATTGGCTTCTACATAGCACTGCACCAGGATTTTGCACTTTCTAGTTTTAGTAATTCAAACTATATACGCCACATGTACCTATGTATAGAAACTGCTGGGTATTATCAAATGCTTCAAACACACCGTGTGGTTGATTTACTAAAACTGACAAGTGCAAAATCTGGTGCAGCTACGCAAAGAAACTAAACAGCTTCCAGGTTTTTGGCAAAGCTTAAAGAGGGATTGCACCTGAATTTTTTTTTTAAAAGCCAGCAGCTACAAATACTGCAGCTGCTGACTTTTAATAAATGGACACTTACCTGTTCCAGGGTCCAGCGATGTCGGCAGCAGAGGCCAATCAATCGCTCGGCTCCCTACTGCTGCCGGGGCCATTCTCAGCGAGGGAATCAGGAAGTGAAGCGCTGCGGCTTCACTTCCCTACTGCGCATGCGCGAGTCACGCAGTGCAATGAGAATTGTCCGCTCTGTCTCTGGGACCCGTGTGTGTGACCCGCGGCGGGACAGGAAGAGGCTGATCTGTCAGCGGCTGCTTCAGTGTGGAGGTGTGTGCAGGAGAGGCAGCCAATAACGGAAGCCCCATAGTAACTCTATGGGTGACGTCCCTTCCCAGTCGTTGTCGGCTCTCTCCTGCACACAGCATCCGCCGCTGGAGACTGGACCGGATCAGCTTCAGAAAAAGGTATGTATAGCGATTATTTTTTTTACAGGGTTAGAAAGATTATTTTTAGAAAGTGGCTGAGAGTAGATTTAGCGTTAGAATGTTTTTTGGCTAAACTTCCACTTTAATTGAACAAGTGGACGTTAGAAGCTGATTGGCTACCATGCCCAGCTGCACCAGATTTTGCACTATCCAGTTTAAGTAAATATCTCCCATGCAACATTTTCCTAGAGTCCTAATAATAGTATGCTCCAAAATGCCCTTTGCCAAAAGCAATCTTATTATGTACTTATAGTTTCACGAAAAATAAATACGGGTACTTCTTAAAAACTGAAGGTCAACAATGCGTGGTTAGAACAAGCCAAAGCACATTACAAAGAATGTAATTGTCAATGTTTAGTGATGAGGGTCAGGACATATATTTTAAATTAGAGGTATGACAGTAACATCTGAACAGAGCAGCAATTTATCATTACTAAGAAGTGTGTCTCATCTAAAAGTGTTTCTCCATTCCACAGTGACCCGCCATAGTACATTAGACAGATGTCAAGTAGAGCCTCCGAGCCATTAGAGATCTACTAAGTGAATAAATAGATCAACCAACAACAAGGATAAATGAATACATAAAGTGTACTATTTGTGCATTGCTGAAATTCAACTTTTGACGACTAGCTTTTCAAACGAAAGGATTATCTGTGTTTTTGTGCACATTTTTACATAATACTCAGTGTAATGTACATACTCCTCTACCTTTGAGGAAGTAAAAAAGTAAAAGGGTACTTGAAAAACAAGCAAAGAATCTGTCCCCTTTCTTGCAGCCTATAGAAGCAAAAAACAAACAGTTAGTTTAAACAGAGAGGTATTTGTTTATTAGAGTGATTAAGCATAGACCGACTCCTTACTTCTGTGCTACTTTCAGGGGATTAGGGCTGTTGGTCAGAAACTTAGACCAGGCAGTTCTATTAACAAATTAGATAATAAACCTCACTTCTACATAAAAAAAAGCTTTTCCTGAGTAATTAACTGCACATAACATTTTTAAATATTTTGATAGAATATATTTTACCTTAGATTACCACATTTCAGTTTTTGGTAGGAAAATAAAACACTGGAGTGCATCCGCAAAGTATCCACAGCGCTTCACTTTTTTCACATTTTGTAATGTAACAGCCTTATTCCAAAATGGATTCAATTCATTATTTCCCTCAACATTCTACAAACAATACCCCATAATGACAACGTGAAAGAAGTTTGTTTTAAAACTTTGCAAATTTATTAAAAATAAAAAAAAATGTACATAAGTATTCACAGCCTTATCTCCATACTTTGTTGAAGCACCTTTGGCTTGTATGATGCTACAAGCTTGGCACACCTCTTTTTGGGCAGTTTCTCCCATTCTTCTTTGCAGGACCTCTCAAGCTCCATCAGTTTGGATGGGGAGCGTCGGTGCACAGCCATTTTCAGATCTCTCCAGAGATGTTCAATTAGGTTCAAGTCTGGGCTACTCAAGGACATTCACAGAGTTGTCATAGAGCCACTCCTTTGTTATCTTGGCTGTGTGCTTAGGGTCATTTTCCTGTTGGAAGATGAACCTTCGCACCAGTCTGAGGTCCAGAGTGCTTTGGAGCAGGTTTGCATCAAGGATGTCTCTGTACATTGCTGCATTAATATTTTTCTCGCTACTGACTAGTCTCCCAGTTCCTGCTGCTGAAAAACATCCCCACAGCATGATGCTGCCACCACCAAGCTTCACTGTACGGATGGTATTGGCCAGGTAATGAGCGGTGTCTGGTTTCCTCTAGACATAATGCTTGCCATTTAGGCCAAAGAGTTCAATCTATGTTTCATCAGACCAGAGAATTTTGTTTCTAATGGTCTGAGAGTCCTTCAGGTGACTTTTGGCAAACTCTCTAGGCAGGCTGTCATGTGCCTTCTACTGAGGAGTGGCTTCTGTCTGGCCACTCTACCATACAGCACTGATTGGTGGAGTGCTGCAGAGATGGTTGTTCTTCTGGAAGGTTCTCCTCTCTCCACAGAGAAACGCTGGAGCTCTGTCAGAGTGACAAAGAGGAAGAAGAAATGGTTGCACACCGGAACCAACAGAATGCTTGATGAAAAAAGTATTTATTGTCGTATGCCAGACAATCATGCAGGGTTACAGTTAAGAGTCTGAGTGACTATTGGGTTCTTGGTCACCTCCCTGACTAAGGCCCCTCTCCCCCAATCGCTTAGTTTGACCAGACGGCTCGCTCTAGGAAGAGTCCTGGTGGTTTAAAATGTCTTCCATCTGAGGATGATGGAGGCCACTGTGCTCATTAGGACCTTCAAATGCTGCAGAAATGTTTATGTACCCTTCCCCAGAAGATCTGTGCCTCAATTCGATCCTGTCTCAGGGGTCTACAGACAATTCCGTGGACTTCATGGCTTTGTTTGTGTTCTGACATGCACTGATAGGTGTGCGCCTTTCCAAATCATGTCCAATCCACTGAATTTATCACAGGTAGACTCCAATCAAGTTGTAGAAACATCTCAAGGATGACCAGTGGAAACAGGATGCATATTTTTAATAAATTTGCAAAGATTTCCAACAAACTTCTTTCATGTTGTCATTATGGGGGATTGTTTGTAGAATTTTGAGGAAAATAACAAATTTAATCCATTTTGGAATAAGACTGTAAGGCCCCTTTCACATGGACGGACCGTTCAGATCCGCCTGTCAGTTTTGACGGCGGATCTGAACGGGCGCTCCATGTTAGACTATGGAGCGTCGGATGTCAGCGGAGACATGTCCGCTGACATCCGACCCGTCCGAT
>CM053028.1:118165830-118202754 GCA_028564925.1 Lithobates sylvaticus | reverse complement strand
AGCCAAGAGAAAGAACCTTGTCTGGGCTCCAAATCAATCTGCTTAGGGTTTACACTTTCAAGGCTAATGATTGTCTTCCCCCTAAAATCTAAGCTTACTAAAGAATCTTTTGCATCCTACAAACTTCAAGCAGTAAATTGGAAATCAGGAAGAACTCCGGACAGCCGCACACTGGGAAAATTAAAATTCAAAAAGATTTATTTAAAAGCAGGAATCACTTCAATCCAAAGCACGACAAAAAGGGGGTACAGATCAGACGCGTTTCGCACCATATCTAGTGCTTACTTCAAACAGTGTTAAATGCCTAGTTCCCTGCTGTACCCTGTGGTTCCTTCTGCCTGTCCTAAAATCACTACTGTGTCCTAAAGGGGCTAGCGGATTGGACCACAGGGGACAGAGGGGGACCAGGCATCCAATTACTTTGGGAATCTCTGAATGCAAAAATGTCTTCAGCAATGTTATCTCTGAAAGGTGTAGGCAGTGAAACATGCAAGTGCTGACTCTTTTATTTGCAGGCAGGGATTTTATTTATTTATTTATTTTTTTAAGTACAGAGAAAATCATTTTACAATTTAAAAAAAATGGACTGCAGCAGGCTTTATTTACTAAAACTAAAACTGGAGAGTGCAAAATCTGGTGCAGCTGTGCATGGTAGCCAATCAGATTCCAACTTCATATAAAGATTGTGAAAAAGCGCTTATAGAACTACCTATAACACCCTATGTGTGCTAATAGATTATTAAATAAGAATTTAACACCATGACATTACATAGCTCAATGAACAATTGATATGGATATAAACATTAAAGTGCTAAAAAAAAAATCATAAATGCAAAAAAAATTATAATAATAAATGGTGCTCTAAACAATGCTGAACAACTGAAACCAACTAAATGTGAAAGTGCTAATAAAATACTGTTCCAGATAAAAAGGAAAATGTTATTATCATATAAGTGAAAAATCAAATCTTCAGTAAGCGATGTATAAAAGGTGAAACTCAGTGATGGCTTTTATGTAGATTCAATGTGACTGTTTAAGCAAATACACAAGGACCTCTCTATTAAGTCATGTCATAATTCAGCCAGAGAAGGAAGCTTCAATAGTGATATACCGCTTAAAAAAGTTTATTTAAAACATTTAAAAAGGTTCATTCACATGTTACAAATGTCAAACCCGACACTAGGGATTTTTGGCATAAATGTTTTCCAAATTGCCTTCAGCCACTCTGGTTCATGTGCGAGCTGCAAGTGAAATCCCAGCATGTTGGCGTCAGGGTGCTAGCCCCGCCCCATGCGTTTTGTTATACGATGTTACCCCCGGGAAGCTTGTTCAATTAAGCTTTGACAATAAAACCTGGAAGCTGATTGGCTTCTACACAGCACTGCACCAGTATTTTGCACTCTCTAGATTTAGTAATTCAAACTATACACGCCACATGTACCTATGTATAGAAACTGCTGGGTATTATCTAATGCTTCAAACACACTGTGGGGTTGATTTACTAAAACTGGTGAGTGCAAAATCTGGTGCAGCTCTGCAAAGAAACCAATCAGCTTCCAGGTTTTTGGCAAAGCTTAAAGAGGGATTGCACCCGAACTTTTTTTTTTTTTTTAAAAGCCAGCAGCTTAATAAATGGACACTTACCTGTTCCAGGGCCCAGCGATGTCGGCAGCAGAGGCCGATCAATCGCTCGGCTCTCTACGGCTGCCGGGGCCATTCTCAGTGAGGGAATCAGGAAGTGAAGCGTTGCAGCTTCACTTCCCGGTTCCCTACTGCGCATGCGCGAGTCGCGCAGTGCAATGAGAATCGTCCGCGCTGTCTCTGGGACGTGTGTGTGTGACCCGCGGCGGGACAGGAAGAGGCATAGACTCCCGTGGGAGTCTATGTCCGGAAGTTGGTGTAAATACCTGTCTTAGACAGGTATCTGCACCCCCCTCCCCACTGAAAGGTGCCAAATGTGACACCAGAGGGGGGGAGGGTTCAGATGAGCGGAAGTTCCACTTTAGGGTGGAATCTCGCTTTAAATTAGAAGTTCAGCCAAAACTAACTCTAAACCTATTCACAGCCACATTCTAAACTTTTTTTTTTTTTTTTTTAATTCTTTATTTCAAATTTTCTTTAAAATGCATACATCATTATTCCCTCCACAACATATGGAGAAGAATTAACATCCAGAAAACAAAGGAAAAATATACAAACGCATTTCACATTTTCCACCCACACCCCCCCCCCCCCTCCCACCCCTGTCCCTGTCCTGCAGAAACGCGTTACATGGGTGCGGCCCCTGCCAGAGGTAAAACAATAATTGTCGTCTCTACTTCATGATTTCTTCTGCGAATCTCCATGAGTCTTTGAAGAGTTCCCAACTTTCCCATTTCCCCCGAACCTCTTCTGCTCTGTATACTTCAGGGGTTTCTATTTTTTGCTGATGGTTTACTCTGTTTATCCATTCTGCTATACTCGGGCTCTCTAATTCCCGCCAATGCCCCGCAATGAGGTTTTTTGCTTCATTTAGGAGCGTCGGGGTTATTGAGGACTTGTATTGTCTCATGGGCATATCCGTCCCATGAAACAGCACCGTCCAGGGGTCCTGTGGTATGATTTTCCCTGTGATTGTTTTAATTAAATCCAATATATGCAGCCAGTATTTTTTGATCTTAGGACAGTCCCACCAGATGTGGGCCTTCGTTCCCGTATACCCACAACCTCGCCAACATTCCGCCGTTTTATCTTTTTGAAACTTGCTAAGCTTCACGGGGGTTAGGTACCAATCTGAGATGCATTTGTAATTAACTTCCAGTGTTTTAGTGTTCCAACCCGACCGGTGCATTAAGTGATATATTCTTTTGATTCTGTCTTTACTACAAGTGATTCCTACTTCCCCTTCCCATCTCTTGACGCCTGGAGGTACCCAATCTGTATCAGCTTGAGTAAGCATCCTGTAGATTCGTGATATATTATTTCTTGTTGATGTTCGCAAACAAATTTTCTCTAAAAGTGTATGGTCCTCTCCGTTTCGGATTGGCTGTGGTAGACTATCCACAAAATGCTTAAGCTGCGCGTACCTCCATGCGTCAATCGTCATCAGGTCTCTTTTATTTTTTAAATCGTGAAACGTGTCAATCTTTCCTAACTTAATAATATCTCGTAGCTGTACCTCCCCATTTTTAATCCAGTTTCCCCATAATTTACTTCTACCCGGTGTAAAAAAAAATATTGTCTTTTAGGTATATTAAAGGCGAATTGTAGACCCATTTGTTTTTCCTATGTATTCTATCCCATTCTCTTAGTGTAACCCGAGTGATTTCATGTGCTCCTTCACCCAGTTCTCTATATTTTGGGGGGTTCCATATAATGTGACCTAGTTGTGTGTTACTTAGTGCATTCTCAATGTTAACCCATCTTTTATTGCCTCCCCCTTTAAACCACTCCATTGTTCTTGAGATGACTATGGCGCTGTAATAACTCTCGAAGTCCGGGCTCGCTAGTCCTCCCTGTTCTTTGCCTTTAGATAATATGTTTTTAGCTATACGGGGTTTTTTATTAGACCAAATAAATTTAGAAATAATTTTATTTAAGGTTCTGAAGAAGGCTTGGGGGACTGAGAGTGGGAGCATTTGGATTTTATAGTTTACTTTTGGCACTATAACCATTTTGACCGCATTTATTTTCCCCATCCACGACAGAGGGCAAGGTGACATCCTTCTAATTTCTGTACTAACTTCGTCCAGCAGGGGAGGGAAGTTTAATTTATACATTTTTCTTAATGAGGACGCAAGTTTGACTCCAAGATATTTAACCTCCGTCCTCCATGGGAAATGAAACTCTTGCGCCAGGCAAGTCGCTTCCGATTGCTTAATATTTATATTTAGAATTTCAGACTTAGAAAAATGTATTTTAAAATTGGAAAAGGAACCATACAATTTTAGAGTACTTAGAAGATTGGGGAGGGTGGTCCTGGGCTGAGTAATAAAAAAAAGTACATCGTCGGCATATGCCGCCATTTTGTGCTCCTCCCCCCCGACCTGAATTCCCCTTACATCTATGGTGTTCCTAATGGTAGAAAGCAAAGGTTCAAGGGATAGCACAAACAGGAGGGGAGAGAGCGGGCACCCTTGTCGCGTGCCATTTCTCATGACAAGTGGCAGTGATAACATTCCGTTAATCCTTACCTTCGCCTGGGGAAAATCATACAGGACCTTTACCCAGCTAATCATTTTCTTTCCGACACCCATAGCCTCTAATGTATTGATCATGTGCCCCCAGTCGATCCTGTCAAACGCCTTTTCGGCATCCAATGACAGGAACAGACTGGGGGTCTCTTCCTGTCTAGCCGCTTGTACCAATAACAAGGCCCTAGTCCCGTTGTCCCTCCCCTCTCTTCCCGGGATAAACCCGACTTGATCCGGGTGTACTAATTCTGTCATATGGGTCTTAAACCTGTTTGCCAGGACTTTGGCAAACAGTTTTGTGTCGATATTGAGCAGGGCAATGGGTCGGTAACTGGAACACTTTGTCCTGTCTTTACCTTCTTTTAAGATCACTGTAATTGACGCCATTAGCGCTTCAGTTTTCATTGCTCCACCCGCTCCCAGCCCGTTCCAATATCGACACAGTCTTGGTACAAGTATCTCCTTAAAACGTTTGTAGTATGTTATAGAGTACCCATCAGGTCCCGGACTCTTACCCATTGGGGTGGGCCACATTCTAAACTTAATCTATCTAGCCCTGTAGAGAAGAAATCAGTATACTTACCTGTTCTGCAGCGGCTCCAGTCCGGTCTCAGGCTGATCTGTCAGCGGCTGCTTCAGTGTGGAGGTCTGTGCAGGAGCGGCAGCCAATAACGGAAGCCCCATAGTAACTCTATGGGTGACGTCCCTTCCCAGTCGTTGTCGGCTCTCTCCTGCACACAGCATCCGCCGCTGGAGACTGGACCGGATCAGCTTCAGAAAAAGGTATGTATAGCGATTATTTTTTTTACAGGGTTAGAAAGATTATTTTTAGAAAGTGGCTGAGAGTAGATTTAGCGTTAGAATGTTTTTTGGCTAAACTTCCACTTTAATTGAACAAGTGGACGTTAGAAGCTGATTGGCTACCATGCCCAGCTGCACCAGATTTTGCACTCTCCAGTTTTAGTAAATATTTCCCTATGCCTTGCTCTGTTAAAAACCATGCAACATTTTCCTAGAGTCCTAATAATAGTATGCTCCAAAATGCCCTTTGCCAAAAACAATCTTATTATGTACTTATGGTTTCACGAAAAATAAATACGGGTACTTCTTAAAAACTGAAGGTCAACAATGCGTGGTTCGAACAAGCCAAAGCACATTACAAAGAATGTAATTGTCAATGTTTAGTGATGAGGGTCAGGACATATATTTTAAATTAGAGGTATGACAGTAACATCTGAACAGAGCAGCAATTTAT
Source organism: Lithobates sylvaticus (assembly GCA_028564925.1). Taxonomy (NCBI): domain Eukaryota; kingdom Metazoa; phylum Chordata; class Amphibia; order Anura; family Ranidae; genus Lithobates; species Lithobates sylvaticus. The sequence goes on along the minus strand of CM053028.1, from coordinate 118,197,327 downwards.
CATGACTAAGAAGTGTGTCTCATCTAAAAGTGTTTCTCCATTCCACAGTGACCCGCCATAGTACATTAGACAGATGTCAAGTAGAGCCTCCGAGCCATTAGAGATCTACTAAGTGAATAAATAGATCACCCAACAACAAGGATAAATGAATACATAAAGTGTACTATTTGTGCATTGCTGAAATTCAACTTTTGACGACTAGCTTTTCAAACGAAAGGATTATCTGTGTTTTTGTGCACATTTTTACATAATACTCAGTGTAATGTACATACTACTCTACCTTTGAGGAAGTAAAAAAGTAAAAGGGTACTTGAAAAGCAAGCAAAGAATCTGTCCCCTTTCTTGCAGCCTATAGAAGCAAAAAACAAACAGTTAGTTTAAACAGAGAGGTATTTGTTTATTAGAGTGATTAAGCATAGACCGACTCCTTACTTCTGTGCTACTCTCAGGGGATTAGGGCTGTTGGTCAGAAACTTAGACCAGGCAGTTCTATTAACAAATTAGATAATAACCTCACTTCTACATAAAAAAAACTTTTTAAGTGCACCTAACATTTTTAAATATTTTGATAGAATATATTTTACCTTAGATTACCACATTTCAGTTTTTGGTAGGAAAATAAAACACTGGAGTGCATCCGGAAAGTATTCACAGCGCTTCACTTTTTTCACATTTTGTAATGTTAGCCTTATTCCAAAATGGATTCAATCCATTATTTTCCTCCAAATTCTACAAACAATACCCCATAATGACAACGTGAAAGAAGTTTGTTTTAAAACTTTGCAAATTTATTAAAAATAAAAAAAAATGTACATAAGTATTCACAGCCTTATCTCAATACTTTGCTGAAGCACCTTTGGCACCAATTCCAGTCTCAAGTCTTTTTGAGTATGCTGCTACAAGCTTGGCGCATCTATTTTTGGGCAGTTTCTCCCATTCTTCTTTACAAGACCGCTCAAGCTTTATCAGTTTGGATGGGGAGCGTCGGTGCACAGCCATTTTCAGATCTCTCCAGAGATGTTCAATCAGGTTCAAGTCTGGGCTACTCAAGGACATTCACAGAGTTGTCCCATAGCCACTCCTTTCTGAGGTTTGAGGTCCAGAGCGCTTTGGAGCAGGTTTGCATCAAGGATGGCTCTGTACATTGCTGCATTAATATTTTTCTCGCTCCTGACTAGTCTCCCAGTTCCTGCTGCTGAAAAACATCCCCACAGCATGATGCTGCCACCACCATGCTTCACTGTACGGATGATATTGGCCAGGTAATGAGCGGTGTCTGGTTTCCTCTAGACATAATGCTTGCCATTTAGACCAAAGAGTTCAATCTTTGTTTCATCAGACCAGAGAATTTTGTTTCTCATGGTCTGAGAGTCCTTCAGGTGACTTTTGGCAAACTCCCCAGGCAGGCTGTCATGTGCCTTCTACTGAGGAGTGGCTTCCGTCTGGCCACTCTACCATACAGCACTGATTGGTGGAGTGCTGCAGAGATGGTTGTTCTTCTGGAAGGTTCTCCTCTCTTCACAGAGAAACGCTGGAGCTCTGTCAGAGTGACAAAGAGGAAGAAGAAATGGTCACACAACCAACAGAATGCTTGATGAAAAAAGTATTTGTCGTATGCCAGTCAGGCAGGGTTACAGTTAAGAGTCAGAGTGACCATTGGGTTCTTGGTCACCTCCCTGACTAAGGCCCATCTCCCCCAATTGCTTAGTTTGGCCAGACGGCTCGCTCTAGGAAGATGGTGGTTTCAAATTTCTTCCATTTATGGATGATGGAGGCCACTGTGCTCATTAGGACCTTCAAATGCTGCAGACATTTTTCTGTACCCTTCCCCAGAAGATCTGTGCCTCAATTCAATCCTGTCTCAGGGGTCTACAGACAATTCCTTGGACTTCATGGCTTGGTTTGTGCTCTGCCATGCACTGTTAACTGTGGGACCTCATATAGATAGGTGTGTGCCTTTCTAAATCATGTCCAATCCACTGAATTTATCACAGGTGGACTCCAATCAAGTTGTAGAAACATCTCAAGGATGATCAGTGGAAACAGGATGCATATTTTTAATAAATCTGCAAAGATTTCCAACAAACTTCTTTCATGTTGTCATTATGGGGGATTGTTTGTAGAATTTTGAGGAAAATAACAAATTTAATCCATTTTGGAATAAGACTGTAACATAACAAATTGTGGAAAAAGTAAAGTGCTGTGAATACTTTCCAGATGCACTGTATGTCTTTCAGACTCTATTGGTGAGATATCTGCACTTACCAACCACCCCACCCCCAGCCGTTTAAAAAAAAAAAATATTTATTTAATGCAACAGAATATGCTAGAACACACAAAAGTCGATATTTTAAATGTTCTGCATGCCCACAGAAGTGTGAAAAGATTCCCAGCAAAAGTAGGTGGGAGTCTAAAAGTGTAAGGCTGGGTTCACACTATTGCGAGTTCCCCGCATCCAATTCGCATGTCAGGAGACTGTAACCGGCTCTCAAAGGAGCAGATTCACACAGCTCCGGGATGGCTGCAGAGCGAATTGCACAGGAATCCTGTGCGTTTTCTGGTTTGTTTCAGGTCCGAATTCAGCCAAAAATTTGGACCTGAAACGGTGAACGGGGACGCACCTGACCCCTGCTGTGAGACTCTCCACACGGCAGTGTGAAGCCAGCGTCAAGCTACAGTACAGTTTCCATTATAGTTTAAGTCTAGGCATTTTTTTGGGGGGGGATAGACTAGGTAAGAATGGCAGAATTTTACTTCTTTATAGTGCTCTATGCTCACTTAAAGTGTCACTAAGCCCACATAATTAAAAAAACTATCAATAAATGGTGTATTACATGCTGTTCATACTCACTCAGTCACTATGGGACTGTATTCTGCAAAACAAACTGGTTGATCCTGCTGCTCTCTTATCTTATCTCCAGCTTCTGTTCATGTTCCCAATGCAGTTGGGGACTTTGCAGCAATGGTGGCAAATCTGCACATGTCCAGTTTTCAGTGAGTTTCTATGCTGAGCATTCGCTCCCTATCACATCTGAGCAGCCCATGTGACTATAGAGTCACACATGTGGGTGTATACTCAGTGGTAAATGACAGCCCACTCCCTCCCTCCTCCTCCTCCTCCTCCTCTATGTCCACTAACCAGCTAAACACAATGGTGCGTGATATTACATGTAGATTAATGGTGGCTTCACCTCCCTCTTATTATAAAACACAGGCTGGAGGGGCGTGACACAGCCTGTGACTGGCAGAAACCCGCCCACACCATGTTATTTCCACAAAATAATAAAGATTTGATTTCAAATATATATTTGTATGTCAATTTAAAACATTTATTAATTTGAATTAATTATTTTACTTTGTATTCCAAAGGCTGTTTTTTCTATTTAGAACATGTGACCAGTAGCAGAGGACTAGAAGCTCCTCCTTATTATGTTTCCCTGCAAATAGGCTGGGAGAGAGCTGGGTCATCTGACAGCTGTATATCAATTAGGAAAAAAATACTTAGATTTTTTTGTAGCTAAAATAATTACAGAGACACCATCCATATATAGAAATAGAAGGGACAATGTACATTAAACAGTGTACGTTTAGTATCACTTTAAAGCGGTTCTGCACTGTGTGTTTTTTTTTTTTGGGAATACAATGCAAGGATTAGGAGGTAAATTGGGGGACTCACGTGTTCCATCTTTATAATTGATTGCTCCCAGTTTTCCTCCTATAAAATAATTTATATAAACCCTTTCCTGCTGGGTGCCATCTTGCCTGTGGGCATGTGAAACCCCACAGGCACTTTAGATGGCCCAGCATGCACCGCCGTTACTGCGCCGAGCTCGCGCGTGCGCAGTAACAGCAAAGTGCAGCTCACGTTCTCCGAAATCTCGCGAGATGTCGGCACATCTGCCGACATCTCGCGAGATTTCGGAAGATGTGTCCGAAATCTCGCGAGATTTCAGAAGATGTGTCCGAAATCTTGCGAGATTTCGGAAGATGTGTGCACTGACTCCTGGGATCAATGACACCAGATCCCAGGAGACAGTGCGGTGTGACGACGATCGACGCAGAGACCCTGCCCACCGCCGCAGAGACAGAGGACAGGAAGTCAGCGATTACAAGGTAAGTGGAAAAAAAAAAAAAAAAACATTTCATTTAGTACTCTTTGCCTGATTTGGAAGGCAAAGAGATTTACTAAATGAAATGTGTGCAGAACCGCTTTAAGCTGGCCTTAGATGGGTAGAATTTTGAACAAAAAGAAAGATTATACATTTTTCCAATCATTAGTGGATGATTCAAATGAATGTTTGTTTTTGACCACAAGGAAGAGAACATTCCAAGGAGAAGGATAGAAGATTTTTCTCAAACAAATTTCTAACGGTGTATGTGGTTTTCATTCAGTAAAGTCCATTCATTCCAAAATCAAATGTTAAAAGCAAATACAAATTTTCACACATTGAAATGCTCTAAGAATTCTATCCATCTATGGTCAGTTTTACTATCACAGTGGCAATAGTTTTTTTAGACAGAATTTACTTAAAATCTACAGCAGCGACACAGAGAGAAATTAAACAACTTCTGACCTGAAGTAACTATGTAGATAAGGAAAGTCAGAAAAAAGTCAGAGGCTTTTCTCTGTATACTTGTTTAGGGTTTTGAACTCAAAGTATTAAAGTCAGTGGGTAGCATGACAACCAGGCAACTATCACTTCTTTAGAAGGCGATGTCAGCAATGGTCGTCTCAATGCTTTTCTTAATTGCTTGCTGACCCGCCGCAGTGCATATACTGTGGCAGGGTGGCACGTACAAGCACTAACGTACCTGTACGTCATGGCTCTGCTGTGATTGAACACAGCAAGACTTAGTCAACACATCCCGGCCAATGATTTATGATTAGGACTTGCTGATTGGCTGTGTCCAATCACAGCCCAGAGGACTGTGTTGACAATCAGAGGGCTCTGTACAGAGGGAACGTTTTCTCTACTTCTTATCCCTGGGGACCGAATGAGTCAAATGAGTCGCTACCTCACGGACAACAAACTTCTTGACCCCCTACAGTCCAGCTTTCGTCCACAACATTCCACTGAAACTGCCCTACTAAAACTCACCAATGACCTACTAACTGCTAAAACCAATGGCCATTACTCCGTATTCTTACTCTTAGACCTCTCTGCTGCCTTCGACACAGTTGACCACCTGCTCCTCCTCAGCTCATTACACTCCCTTGGCCTCTGCGATTCTGCTTTATCCTAGTTCTCCTCCTACCTATCTCAGCGCGCTTTCAGTGTCACTTACAACTCCATCTTCAGCTCCTCTTCCTCTCTCTGTTGGGGTACCCTAAGGCTTCGTCCTTGGGCCCCTCCTATTCTCACTCTATACCTCTTCCCTAGGCCAGTTGATAACCTCCCATGGCTTCCAATACCACCCTTACACCGATGACACCCAAATCTATCTCTACACTCCTCAACTCACCCCCTCAATCTCCTCACAGATCTCAAACTTACTGAATGACAGAACGATATGGATGTCACACCACTTTCTCAAACTCAATCTTTCTAAAACTGAGCTTGTTACATTTCCTCCTTCCTGCCCCGCCCCATGACTTTACCATTACGATCAACAGCACAACCATTGGTCCCTCCACACATGCCAGGGTGCTGGGTGTAATCATCCTTGACTCTGACCTCTCCTTCAGCCCCCACATCCAATCACTGGCTAAAGCCTGCCGCCTTAACCTCCACAACATCTCCAGAATTCGACCCTTCCTGACTAATGACACCACAAAGCAACTTATTCACTACTTGATTATTTCCCGCTTTGACTACTGCAACTCTCTCCTTAATGGCCTACCCTTACGCAGGCTATTCCCCCTTAAGTCTATTATGAATTATGCTGCTAGACTAATACACCTCACTAACCGATCCGTGACTGCTGCCCCTCTCTGCCAATCCCTTCACTGGCTTCCCCTACCCCACCGTATAAAATTCAAAATGCTAACCACAACATACAAGGCCATCCACAACATTGCCCCCATCTACATCACCAACCTCATCTGCAGATATCATCCCAATCGTCCCCTCCACTTCTCCCAGGACCTCCTGCTCTCCTCCAAGGACCTCCTTCTCTCTAGCTCCCTTGTTACCTCCTCTCATGCTCGCCTTCAGGACTTCTCCAGAGCTTCTCCCATCCTCTGGATCTCCCTGCCCCGGTATATCCGATCAGCCCCTAACCTGTCCACCTTTAGGAGATCCCTGAAAACTCACTTATTCAGGGAAGCCTATCCCACACCCACCTAACAACTGTCCCTGATCCACCCCCATCAAATCATTCCCCGCATCTATTACCTTTTGTACCACCACCCCCTCCCTTTAGAATTTAAGCTCTACGAGCAGGGCCCTCCTGTCCCTTCTGTATTGAACTGTACTGTAATTGTGCTGTCCCCCCTCTACATTGTAAAGCGCTACTTAAACTGTTGGTGATATATAAATCGTGTATAATGTATAATAATAATAATAATATTTAGTAAGATGCAGCACACATTACACATTGTTAGGCATTTAACCCCTTGATCACCCAAGATGTTAACCCCTTCCCAGCCAGTGTCATTAGTTCAGTGACAGTGTATATTATTAGCACTGATCACAGTTAGTGCCAGATTGCCCGCTGCACTATCACAGCCCCCTCATCGCTCATCATCACTACTGTAAAAAAAAAAAAAAAAAAAAAAAATCCAGTATATATACCATAGCTTGTATATATAATAAAAATTAAAACTAAAAACCCAGTGGTGATCAAATACCACCAAACAAAGCTCTGATGGGGGAAAAAAAATAATATAAATTTCATGCGGGCACAGTGCTGCATGGCCGCACAATTGCCAGTTAAAGTAGCGCAGTGCGTAATTGAAAAAAAATGCCCTGGTCATGAAGGGGTAAAACCTTTCCAGAGCTTAAAGTGATTGTAAATGTTTTTTTTTTCATTAAAATAAAAAAGATGTTATAGTTATCTGCTCTGTGTAATGGTACTTTAAGAAAGATTTAATTTTACAATTTACAATTATGCAATGTTTTAGTGTGCACTATATCATGCATTGCATTAAGGCAGCTCATTGATTCCAATGCACCGAAATGTTCCACAAAGCAAATGCCTTAGAGCGTTGGGGTGCCATTCAAAATCAATGGCAATGCATGTAACGTGCTACTGTGGATTCCCACAGTGCATAGATGTAAATAGTACCAAAGATATTTTCCAGACATTTGTTGTTTGAGGAAAATATAAGGCTGATGTTGATTGACAAAGGCCTGGAATCGATTTTCTTACAAGGAACAGAAATTCATCAAGGATCTGATAGATTTACTAGTTGAAAGTAATGAAAGAAAGACCTTTACTATTCCTTTTGCATTAGCTAATGAAAACGTAGGCCCCTGCAAGGACACATACTTGATTTAGCCCAGTTCTATAAAATATCTGGAACATTTCCTATTTTTTCATGAAATGCTATAAAGAGAATTATGTGTGGCTGTTTAAATATGCCTAAAATTGGACAGAACCATTCATCCTATTGTGTTCTGTTAACACGCAGCAACGAATGCTACATGCGTTGGTGGGATGCAGTGCCATTTATTATGACTGGCACCCCAAAGCACTTCAACGACAGATGTGCGTTGCGTTGCAGTGCAATGCGTGACAACGTATGCTGTGCTACCAGAAATAATACAGGTGCACTCTGGTGTGTTAGACAGACCTTACCGGCCTTACCGCAGCACATATTAAAGCGGAAGTAAACCCATTGATCTAACAGTTTGAAAAAACAGTTACATTCCCGGCATGCCGGAAATTCTAACTGTCACATTGGTTGTGGTCTCACCTCCACTCTAACGAAGCATTGTCTGCCAATATTTTTGCCTGATTTTCTTTCGGATTTGGGATCTTTGGCCATCTTAACCTTGGCTTTTTTTGAATAGTTACACCAGCTGCAAAACCTTCTGTAGCCAACACACTTTGGAGGCTCAGATGCCTGTGTACCTGGCTGCATACCATGGTGGCCCTAAGTCACTATAGCTCTGCTGAGACACAGTAGTGATGCAGGCGGGTGAACCCACAATGTACATGTGTCAGATGCTGAAGATTCTTCGGCCAGTGTAGCTCTTCAAAAGAGAAAAAATTGGAATCAACTCCCAGACTGATATTATAACTCCTCTTCTGCTACTCCCCCTGAGTATGGGAATACCTCATGTGTGAGACTTTTTCAAAGCCTAGCTACACGTAGTCCAGGGAGCACCTTCAGGTGTTCTAGGAGCATAAATTATGCAATCTAGTGCCCTGTACACACGGTCGGATATTCCGATGGAAAAAGTCCGATCAGATTATGTTGTTGAAAATCGTGTGTGGGCTCTAGCGTGCTTTTTCCGTCGGGAAAAGCAGGATCTCAAATTTTCCGACAACAAAATCCGATCTGACTTTTTCCGATCGTGTGTAGAGAATTCCAATGGACAAAGTGCCACGCATGCTCAGATCAAATTACGAGACCAAAGCTATTGGCTACTAGCCTCTACGTAGTTCCGTTGTACGCAACGAACGTCACCACGTTCGAAACGATTGGATTTTCCAACAACTTTGTCTGACTGTGCGTGTGCGCAACACCAGTTTCGGACAAAATGCGTAGGAAAAAATCAGACGGATTTTGTGGTCGGAATTTCCGACCGTGTGTACGGGGGCTTACAGATTGTTTTCTTTAAAAAGGAAGCGTAGCCTCCAAGGAAAAGCCTGTCCCCTGCCAAAATGTGGCAGAGCTCCAACACACCCCCTGCTGAGTCAGAGCTCTCCAATTAGCAGGGAGCATATACTTGCTTTGCCAGTTCCAGAGGTATAGGTCTGACTCAGCAGGAGGCTTGTCAGACCAAAGCAATGAGATCACTTCTCCCCCACAACCAGCTTCTCCAAAACATGCTGGCAGAGCACAAGATTTTTTACTTAGGCTGTTGCTGCTTTAATAGAACAAGAAGAAAGGTTGTGGCTCACTTAGGGTAAACAAAGTGCAGAAAGCCATAGTGATCAGTTTTCAGCTTACTGATGTCAGAAGACTCAGAATAGAGGAAGAGGAACTCTTGCTGTGGACTTCTTCCAAGAACTAGTTGCTGTGAGTCAGGCCATTTTGCTTAGGACTTTGTTAAAAAAGCCTGTTAATTTTACTTTAGGCCTCATTCACATGGGTGTGTGCCTATCTGTATATCCGTGCAAGAGACTGTGTCTTTGCCTGCATGGGATGTAGAGGTGTTCTGTGCATCCACCTGCAGAAATCCATGTCTACTTGGATGCAGCAGCTGCACAGACACGGTCACTGGGCCCAGTTTGACAGCCGCCCAGATGTGGGTGCATGTCCCTGGACGCACACAGATTTACTAAGCACGTACAGTATGTGCACAGCAATCATTCTGAAATATAAGTAGAAGTTTGATAGCTTTGTCTAGTTTTTTTATTGAAAAAAAAATGTACTGGAACCTCAAACAACTTGACAAATAAGGCAACATCAAATTATCCAGCAGTATACCTGTATGTGAAAAATTGTACAAAAAACGTAAAATAGGGTATATTAATCACCAACTCATCAAATATAAAATTACATAAAGTTTTATTTCATATTGAAAACAATTAAAACATATATGTTAAAAACATATTCACAAATGTGATGATCATGGTATTATATCTTTAGGTCTTAGAATTCCATGTATTGCCAACGTGTTTCGTGGGCTGCCCGCTTCATCAGGGCATCGAATCCTCTAAAAGGTACTGTAATTAATTATAAACATTCATTAGAACATTTATACATTGCTATTATCATAGTGTTATCATTTGATTGAAAAGCATATTTCAGTATTATTCTCATTTCATCATCTCATTGTTTTACATTAATTTATAAACTTAACATATAGAGATGTTATATCCACCAAGGGTATCATAGACAGAGAAATGGATCAAAAATTGTATAATAATCTATATGTTTGTAAGTGTTATAGTTACCTGTATAATCAATGTGTGAGATACTGGTATCACCTAGTCTGCCAGGTCCGTGGGAAACACAACTTAATCCTCCAAAGTACGTCAATATTTGCAGATATTATCAGATGTATAGATCTGCATGTTGGAATGTCGTATTCAAAAAAGGAACACGATGTTAAGGTTCAATTGAATAATATAGGGAACACAAGTGAGGGGCGATAAGGGGAAGGAAAAAAGGAAAGGGGATGGGGAGGGGAGGAAAAGGGGAAAAGGGAAAGGGGGAGGGGAAAAGCGAAGGGTATGGGGTGGAGGAAGAAATGGGGAAAGGGAGAGAGGGAAAGAAAGGGGAAGGAGGGGGAGGGAGAAAGGATCAAGCAGGAAAGGGGGAGGTAAAAATGGAGGGTAAGAAGTGGGGGAGGGAAAGGATAGAGGGAAAGGGGATGAAAGACAGGGGGAAAGGGGACAGGAGGGTGGGGGAGGGGAGGGGAAGAAGGGAGGGAAAAAGGGGGGGAGAGGGAGAAGGGCAGAAAACAAAGAAAAATATTATAGGATTTTGAATCCTATGTAACATATGGATCATATATATGACAGTGAAGACTAACTTATCCCCTGGATTCTAAATTTGGGTGAGATTTCTCGTTCTCCCCCTGCATTTCCCTTTGACCCGTAACCCCTCCCCCTCCTCTTTTGTTTTCTTTGTTTTCTGCCCTTCTCCCTCTTTCCTTCCCCCTCCCCCCCTCCATCCTGTCCCCCTGCTCCCTTCCCCCCCTGGAGAAGGGCAGAAAACAAAGAAAAATAGGATAGGATTTTGAATCCTATGTAACATACCTCCCCTCCTTTCTCCTGTCTCTCCCCTCCCCGTACCTTTTCCTCCCTTTTTCCTTCCCCTTTTCTCCCCTCACTTGTGTTCCCTATATTATTTAATTGAACCGTAACATCATGTTCCTTTTTTGAATACGACATTCCAACATGCAGATCTATACATCTGATAATATATGCAAATATTGACAGACTTTGGAGGATTGAGTTGTGTTTCCCACGGACCTGGCAGACTAGGTGATACCAGTATCTCACACATTGATTATACAGGTAACTATAACACTTACAAACATATAGATTATTATACAATTTTTGATCCATTCCTGTGTCTCGGATACCCTTGGTGGATATAACATCTGTATATGTTAAGTTTATAAATAAATTACATTATGAAATGAGAATAATGCTGAAATATGCTTTTCAATCATATGATAACACTATGATAATAGCAATGTATAAATGTTCTAATGAAGGTTTGTATTTAATTACAGTAACTTTTAGAGGATTCAAGGCCCTGATGAAGCGGGGCATCCCACGAAATGCGTTGGCCAATACATGGAATCTTAAGGCCTAAAGATATACTACCATGATCACCACATTTGTGAATATGTTTTTGACATATGTGTTTTTATTGTTTTCAATATGAAATAAAACTTAATGTTATTTTATATTTGATGAGTTGGTGATTAATATACCCTAGAAGGCACATACAAAGTCCCCTTTTAATTTTACGTTTTTTTGTAAAATTATATAACGGGATGGGGGTGGATTCAACTTAACACTCCTTCCCCACATCCCACACTTTACTCTGTATGTGAATAAGTTACCTGGAATAGGTAATGGAATAGCTGGAACAAGCTCTGGTGTCTGCAGGTGGTTTCCACGGTAGACATACCACTCATTAACCACAGGACAAGTATCCGGTGAGCCTAACAACAAAAAAACAACCAAAAAATATTATAACATTGCAAGTATTTTATATTTTTTTATTACAAACTGATATTTCATAGACATTTCTAAAATACTTCCATCCTCTACAGTGGGCTCCATGAGACCTGTGCTGCTTGGGTTCTGAGAGAAGAAAACGTCCCTGAGCCATCTGACCAGACAGGCAGTAGTAATCTGCTGTCATAAGTGTTCTTGTCTCACCACAGACAGGAACAGCACCCTCCACCACCTGCCCCATGGAAAATAAAACCCTGAGGGCCCAGTCACACCTTTCACACCTGCCCTGCTGTACAGCACAAAGGTGCATTTTAACTGGAAATCCCAATCATTCCTTTGAGGCTAATTCTCTTCAATGTGCTAAAGCTTAGAGTTTTTTTTTGCATATCGGACAAGAAACATTCTGTGTTTTCTTTCTATCTGTGTTAAGCAGGCCCACTGAGATCTATAGCATTAACACAGAATGTATCTTATATTTTATCAAATGTGTTTATGCGCATTTACACTATAGAGAAACCCTATTCTAAACTTGTTTTCCAGCAGTTTGCACAGTACATGAAAAAAGTGCATTTAAAAATGCATATAAACCTATACAGTAATATGGAACAAAAATACACACTGAAGGTGTGAAAGGTCCCTAAGGAGGTGTATTTAAGTTGTTCTTTTAAATTCTCTACTTCTTTTACTATGTAGAAGGGATCATTCCTCTACAAAAGTTAATTTCTTTTATATACACAAAGTTACATGGGCAAATATGTTTTTATTTGGAGGTTACCATTTACACTACTCCATTGTGGTAAAACATGTTCTGTGTGTCTGATGTGAGGCAGTGTCATTCATTCCTAACCTACATTGCCGATGGACATGCATTGTAGCACAGCTCAACTTTTCATTATACCCCACACCCTAGATGTAGTGCACAGTAGCAGTCCCTCTTCCATGGCTTAGGCCGGTTTCACACTGGGGCGGTGCGGGCGGCGACGGTAAAGCAGCGCTATATTTAGCGCTGCTTTACCGTAGTTTTTAGCCGCAGTATTCGGCCGCTAGCGGGGTGGTTTTAGCTAGCGGCCGAAAAAGGGTTAAAATCCCCTGCAAAGCACCGTTGCAGCGGCGCTTTGCCGGCGGTATTACCGCGGTGTCCCATTGATTTCAATGGGTAGGAGCGGTATAGGAGCGGTGAATACACTGCTCCTTCACCGCTCCAAATATGCTGCTAGCAGGACTTTTTTTTACCGTCCTGCTAGTGCACCCCTCCAGTGTGAAAGCCCTCCGGCTTTCACACTGGAGTTAAAGGACCCGCTTTTTTCAGGAGCTATACAGGCGCTATTTTTAGCGCTGTAGCTCCTGAAAAACGCTTCAGCGTGAAAGGGGCCTTAGAGCAGTGGTCTACAAACTGCGGCCCTTTGCTTGCCTTTATTTGGCCCTTGAGGCACTATTCCTCCCACTAACACCAACAATGGGACATAATTCCTTCCACTGACACCAGCAATCAGGCACTATTCCTCTGACTGACACCAATGATGGGGCACTATTCTTCCCTCTAATACCAAAGATGAGGCATTGTTTACTCCCAGTGGGCACAGGCCGGCCCCCCTAAAGTCTGAAGGACAGTAAACTGGCACTTTGTTTAGAAAGTTTGGAGACCCCTGGCTTAGAGCATACGAACCCAAATATTGACTGGCACTTACGCATCTTCTTCCATAACTTTTTAGTAAAAATGACACAGGTGCACACACGGCAACTTCTAGTAAGTGGCATTTTTAATAAAGACACATCAAAGGTGATGCTTGAGTGGCAGTAAATATTTCGGTTTATCAGCCCATGCAAATAAATGTTCTGCCTTATGCCCCTTTCACACTTGTGCGACTTCAAAGTCGCGGGATTTTGCAGCGATTTTGACACGATTTGCGGCCGCGATTTTTGCTGCGATTTCGCCACGATTTCAAGGAATGCCTGTGTAAGTGGCATCAAAATAGGACCAAAGTAGTGCAGGGACTACTTTGAAGTCGGAAAGACTTGAAGTCGTACTAATATGAATGGCTGTCATTGGAAATCATGGGGAACGACTTGTCATGCTACTTTTGCAGTCCCAAATCGTGGGACAAGTCGTATAAGTGTGAAAGGGGACTTAACGCACATGCACCACAATAGTGTGAATGGGCCCTATTAGCATAAGTATTTCCCTTGCATACAGATCGTGTTTATTTTCACCACATATGCCATGAAAGGATTCTTTTTACGTTTTGGAAAGGGAAAGAACACTTAAAGAAATGCTCTTGTAAACCTGAGCAATTCAACCAAGCAAATAACGAAGCAACAAATATGCAGAGGTGACATTGAGTGCAACCTGTATTTTGAAAGAATCAGTAGATCTAAAAGGTATAGGCAGTTGCCATTATATGCAAATCTTCACTTCCTGTAAAAGTCAAGTCCCACCCTCAACCACTTTCCATGCCTCCTTACTGGTCAACAAGGCCACCTATTAAATGAATGCTCTCTTCGCATATCTCTGGGCCGTTGCAGTGCTTATACATGCAAATATTAACCACTTCAGCCCCAGAAGGATTTACCTCCTTAATGACCAGGCCATTTTTTGCGATACAGCACTGTGTCGCTTTAACTGACAATTGCGTGGTTGGGCGACGTTTTACCCAAACAACATTTTTCCCCACAAATAGAGCTTTCTTTTGGTGGTATTTTATCACCTCTGCGTTTTTAAAAAAAAAAATTTTAAGAAAAAAAGAGCGACAATTTTGAAAAAAATAAAAAAAAGTTTTACTTTCTACTATAATACATATCCGAAAAAAAAAAAATGTATTCATCAGTTTAGACCAATATCTATTCTTCTACATATTTTTGGTCAAATAAATCCCAATAAGCGTATATTCATTGGTTTGCGCAAAAGTTATAGCGTCTACAAAATAGAGGATAGATTTAGGGACTTTACATTTTTTGGATTGTTTTTACTGGTAATGGCGGTGATCTGCGCTTTTTAGCGGGACCGCAACATTGCGGGGGACAAATCTGACCCTAAGTGACACTTTTTGGGGACCAGTGCTAAAAAAATGCACTGATCAATTTAAAAATGACACTGGCAGGAAAGGGGTTAACACTAGGGGCCCTCACAGGGTTAACTGTGTTCCCTCAGTGTGTGATCTAACTGTGTGGGGAATGTGCTCACTGCGACAATACAGAGATCGCTGTTCCTGATTACTAGGAACAGCCGATCTCAGTGTTGTCCCATCAGAACGGGGATCTACCTTGTTTACATGGGCAGATGCCCGTTCTGCCTCTCTGTGGAGTGATTGCGGGTGGCCGGCGGACATCGAGTCTGCTGGACCCACGCGCGCGCTCCCCCGTTTCGCGCAGTCGGGCCGCCCTGCCGCAGAATATGTGCGGCGGATGGTCCGGAAGTGGTTAATGTGCCTTGTATTAAGGTAGCTCATTCATTATTTAATTATCTGCCAACGCACAGTAACACCCCCAAAATAGGGCACGCCCCTTTCTTTTGAGCACATTGCATGATAACACCCAGAGGGCATGTTGTAGTCTATTGCAGCCCACATACCGTTTACCAATTAAAAATATTTGAAGCATCTTGAAATTAAAAATGTGACAAAGAAGACCCAGGACTGTTGAGCAGTTAGAATCCTATACCAGGCAAGAATGGGGCAGCATTTCCAAAAAGGAAAGGATCAAATCAAACTTTAAATTTAAGAGTGGTCTTTATGGCTGCCTGTAGTAAACACATAAAAAATGTGACATCATTGGAATTTGGCAACACTAAACTACGAGAGGAAAAAAGAGAATGAATTAATTGATTAGCACAATGAAACATGTGGTGGCTTCCCAGTACAAGAATCACGCCTTTATGTACTAAAAATGTGAAGCATTTATCACTTGTTATTCTGGCCATCGACAAGATAACTCTCTGGCTTATGCAATGATTTGAGCGATTGTTTGTATGTTGTGAATGGGCAAAACTGAATACAAATAAAAAAGATGTTATAGTTATCTGCTCTGTGTAATGGTACTTTAAGAAAGATTTATTTTACAATTTACAATTATGCAGTGTTTTAGTGTGCACTATATCATGCATTGTATTAAGGCAGCTCATTGATTCCAATGCACCAAAATGTTCCACAAAGCAGATGCCTTAGGCTATTTTCACACTGGGGCGCTGGATGCGCTGGCGGTAAAGCGGCGCTATATTTAGCGCCGCTTTACCGTTTTTTTAGCGGCGCTATTCGGCCGCTTGCGGGGCGGTTTTACCCCCCGCGAGCGGCCGAAAAAGGGTTAATACCGCCCGCAAAACGCTGCGCTGCCCCATTGTTTTCAATGGGAAGGGGCGCTATAGGAGCGGTAAATATACCGCTCCTACAGCGCACCAAAAGATGCGGCTTGCAGGACATTTTTTCAGCGTCCTGCAAGCGCACCGCTCCAGTGTGAAAGCCCTCGGGCTTTCACATTGGAGAGACAGCAGCAGCTGTTTCGGTGTGAAAGGGGCCTTAGAGTGTTGCGGTGCCATTCAAAATCAATGGCAATGCATGTAACGTGCTACTGTGGATTCCCACAACGCATAGATGTAAATAGTACCAAAGATATTTTCCAGACATTTGTTGTTTGAGGAAAATATAAGGCTGATGTTGATTGACAAAGGCCTGGAATCGATTTTCTTACAAGGAACAGAAATTCATCAAGGATCTGATAGATTTACTAGTTGAAAGTAATGAAAGAAAGACCTTTACTATTCCTTTTGCATTAGCTAATGAAAACGTAGGCCCCTGCAAGGACACATACTTGATTTAGCCCAGTTCTATAAAATATCTGGAACATTTCCTATTTTTTCATGAAATGCTATAAAGAGAATTATGTGTGGCTGTTTAAATATGCCTAAAATTGGACAGAACCATTCATCCTATTGTGTTCTGTACAACGAATGCTACATGCGTTGGTGGGATGCAGTGCCATTTATTATGACTGACACCCCAAAGCACTTCAACGACAGATGTGCGTTGCGTTGCAGTGCAATGCGTGACAACATATGCTGTGCTACCAGAAATAGTACAGGTGTGTTAGACAGACCTTACCTGCCTTACCGCAGCACATATTAAGGTTGAATTATACTCACCTCCGCTCTAACGAAGCAACGTCTGCCAATATTTTTGCCTGATTTTCTTTCGGATTTGGGATCTTTGGCCATCCTAACCTTGGCTTTTTTTGAATAGTTACACCAGCTGCAAAACCTTCTGTAGCCAACACACTCTGGAGGCTCAGATGCCTGTGTACCTGGCTGCATACCGTGGTGGCCCTAAGTCACTATAGCTCTGCTGAGACACAGTAGTGATGCAGGCGAGTGAACCCACAATGCACATGTGTCAGATGCTGAAGATTCTTCGGCCAGTGTAGCTCTTCAAAAGAGAAAAAATTGGAATCAACTCCCAGACTAATATTATAAATCCTCTTCTGCTACTCCCCCTGAGTATGGGAATACCACATGTGTGAGACTTTTTCAAAGCCTAGCTACACGTAGTCCAGGGAGCACCTTCAGGTGTTCTAGGAGCATAAATTATGCAATCTAGTGCCATGTACACACGGTCGGATATTCCGATGGAGAAAGTCCAATCGGATTATGTTGTCGGAAAATCGTGTGTGGGCTCTAGCGGACTTTTTCTGTCGGAATCTCCGACGGAAAAATTTTGAGAGCAGGATCTCAAATTTTCCGACAACAAAATCCGATCTGACTTTTTCCGATCGTGTGTAGAGAATTCCGACGGACAAAGTGCCACGCATGCTCAGATCAAATTACGAGACTAAAGCGATTGGCTCCTAGCCTCTACGTAGTTCCGTTGTACGCAACGAACGTCACCACGTTCGGAACGATTGGATTTTCCGACAACTTTGTCTGACCGTGTGTGTGCGCAACACCAGTTTCGGACAAAATCCGTTGGAAAAAATCGGACGGATTTTGTGGTCGGAATTTCCGACCGTGTGTACGGGGGCTTACAGATTGTTTTCTTTAAAAAGGAAGCGTAGCCTCCGAGGAAAAGCCTGTCCCCTGCCAAAATGTGGCAGAGGTCCAACACACCCCCTGCTGAGTCAGAGCTCTCCAATTAGCAGGGAGCATATACTTGCTTTGCCAATTCCAGAGGTATAGGTCTGACTCAGCAGGAGGCTAGTCAGACCAAAGCAATGAGATCACTTCTCCCCCACAACCAGCTTCTCCGAAACATGCTGGCAGAGCACAAGATTTTTTACTTAGGCTGTTGCTGCTTTAATAGAACAGGAAGAAAGGTTGTGGCTCACTAATGCGGCGTACACAGGGTCGGAATTTCCAATGGAAACAGTCCGATGGGAGCTTTTCATCGGATTTTCCGACCGTGTGTATGCCCAATGGTCTTTTTCTGTCGGAATTTCCGACGGACTTTGGATTGAGAACCTGTTCTCAATTTTTCAGACGGAAAACCTTTCTATCGGATTTTCCGATCGTGTGTATGCAATTCCGACGCATGCTCAGAAACAATTCAACGCATGCTCGGAAGCATTAAACTTCCCTTTTATAGTGCTGTCGAACGTGTTTTATGCCGCTGTGTTATTGACCGTCGGAATTTGGTGTGATCGTGTGTAGGCAACACAGCTTGAGCGGAATTCCATCGGAATTCCGTCAGAAAAACCGTCAGAGTCTGTTCCAACAAGAATTCCGATCGTGTGTACGCGGCATTAGGGTAAACAAAGTGCAGAAAGTCATAGTGATCAGTTTTCAGCTTACTGATGTCAGAAGACTCAGAATAGAGGAAGAGGAACTCTTGCTGTGGAATTCTTACAAGAACTAGTTGCTTTGAGTCAGACCATTTTGCTTAGGACTTTGTTAAAAAAACCTGTTAGTTTTACTTTAGGCCTCATTCACATGAGTGTGTGCCTATCTGTATATCCGTGCAAGAGACTGTCTTTGCCTGCATGGGATGTACAGGTGTTCTGTGCATCCACCTGCAGAAATTCATGTCTACTTGGATGCAGCAGATGCACAGACACGGTCACTGGGCCCAGTTTGACAGCCGCCCAGATGTGGGTGCATGTCCCTGGACGCACACAGATTTACTAAGCACATACAGTATGTGCACAGCAATCATTCTGAAATATAAAGTAGAAGAAGTTTGATAGCTTTATTTGTCTAGTTTTTTTATTGAAAAAAAAATGTACTGGAACCTAAAACAACCTGAGAAATAAGGCAACATCAAATTATCCAGCAGTATACCTGTATGTGAAAAATTGTACAAAAAACGTAAAATTGAATGGGACTTTGTATGTGCCTTCTAGGGTATATTAATCACCAACTCATCAAATATAAAATTACATAAAGTTTTATTTCATATTGAAAACAATTAAAACATATATGTTAAAACATATTCACAAATGTGATGATCATGGTAGTATATCTTTAGGTCTTAGGATTCCATGTATTGGCCAACGTGTTTCGTGGGCTGCCCGCTTCATCGGGGCCTTGAATCCTCTAAAAGGTACTGTAATTAATATAAACATTCATTAGAACATTTATACATTGCTATTATCATAGTGTTATCATATGATTGAAAAGCATATTTCAGTATTATTCTCATTTCATCATCTCATAGTTTTACATTCATTTATAAACTTAACATATACAGATGTTATATCCACTAAGGGTATCAGAGACAGAGAAATGGATCAAAAATTGTATAATAATCTATATGTTTGTAAGTGTTATAGTTACCTGTATAATCAATGTGTGAGATACTGGTATCCCCTAGTCTGCCAGGTCCGTGGGAAACACAACTTAATCCTCCAAAGTACGTCAATATTTGCAGATATTATCAGATGTATAGATCTGCATGTTGGAATGTAGTGTTCAAAAAAGGAACACGATGTTAAGGTTCAATTGAATATAGGGAACACAAGTGAGGGGAGATAAGGGGAAGGAAAAAAGGAAAGGGGATGGGGAGGGGAGGGACAGGGGAAAAGGGAAAGGGGGAGGGGAAAAGCGAAGGGTATGGGGTGGAGGAAGAAATGGGGAAAGGGAAAGAGGGAAAGAAAGGGGAAGGAGGGGAGGGAGAAAGGATCAAACAGGAAAGGGGGAGGTAAAAATGGAGGTTAAGAAGTGGGGGGGAGGGAAAGGATATAGGGAAAGGGGATGAAAGACAGGGGGGAAAGGGGACAGGAGGGTGGGGGAGGGGAGGGGAAGAAGGGAGGGAAAAAGGGGGGAGAGGGATAAGAGCAGAAAACAAAGAAAAATAGGATAGGATTTTGAATCCTATGTAACATATGGATCAGATATATGACAGTGAAGACTAACTTATCCCCTGCATTCTAAATTTTGGTGAGATTTCTCTTTCTCCACCTGCATTTCCCTTTGACCCGTAACCCCTCCCCCCTTATTTTTTCTGCCCTTCTCCCTCTTCCCTCCCCCCTTTCCCCCTCCCTCCTGCCCCCCTGTTCCCTTTCCCCCCTGGAGAAGGGCAGAAAACAAAGAAAAATAGGATAGGATTTTGAATCCTATGCAACATATGGTTCAGATATATGACAGTGAAGACTAACTTATCCCCTGCATTCTAAATTTGGGTAAGATTTCTCTTTCTCCACCTGCATTTCCCTTTGACCCTTAACCCCTAACCCCTCCTCTTTTTTCTTTGTTTTCTGCCCTTCTCCCTCTTCCCCCCCCCCCCCTTTCTCCCTCCCTCCTCTCCCCATTTTCCCTTCCCTCCTTTTTTAACCTTACCTTTTCCCCCTCCCCCTTTTCCCCCTCCCTCCTGTTTGATCCTTCCCCCCTCCTCTTTCCCCCTTTTCCTCCATCTCCCGCCTTCCCCTTTCTTTCCCTTTCCCCATTTCTCCCATACCCTTTCGCTTTTCCCCTTCCTCTCTTCCCTCCCCACCTTTTTCTTCCCCCCTTCCCCTCCCTCCTCCTCTCTACCTCCCCTCCTTTCCCCTGTCCCTCCCCTCCCCGTACCTTTTCCTCCCTTTTTTCCTTCCCCTTTTCTCCCCTCACTCGTGTTCCCTATATTATTTAATTGAACCGTAACATCATGTTCCTTTTTTGAATACGACATTCCAACATGCAGATCTATACATCTGATAATATATGCAAATATTGACAGACTTTGGAGGATTAAGTTATGTTTCCCACGGACCTGGCAGACTAGGTGATACCAGTATCTCACACATTGATTATACAGGTAACTATAACACTTACAAACATATAGATTATTATACAATTTTTGATCCATTCCTGTGTCTCGGATACCCTTGGTGGATATAACATCTGTATATGTTAAGTTTATAAATGAATGTAAAACTATGAGATGATGAAATGAGAATAATACTGAAATATGCTTTTCAATCATATGATAACACTATGATAATAGCAATGTATAAATGTTCTAATGAAGGTTTGTATTTAATTACAGTAACTTTTAGAGGATTCAAGGCCCTGATGAAGCGGGGCATCCCACGAAATGCGTTGGCCAATACATGGAATCCTAAGGCCTAAAGATATACTACCATGATCACCACATTTGTGAATATGTTTTTGACATATATGTTTTTATTGTTTTCGATATGAAATAAAAATTAATGTTATTTTATATTTGATGAGTTGGTGATTAATATACCCTAGAAGGCACATACAAAGTCCCATTCAATTTTACATTTTTTTGTACAATTATATAACGGGATGGGGGTGGATTCAACTTAACACTCCTTCCCCACATCCCACACTTTACTCTGTATGTGAATAAGTTACCTGGAATAGGTAATGGAACAGCTGGAACAAGCTCTGGTGTCTGCAGGTGGTTTCCACGGTAGACATACCACTCATTAACCACAGGACAGGTATCCGGTGAGCCTAACAACAAAAAAACAACCAAAACATATTATAACATTGCAAGTATTTTATATTTTTTACTACAAACTGATATTTCATAGACATTTCTAAAATACTTCCATCCTCTACAGTGGGCTCCCTGAGACCTGTGCTTCTTGGGTTTTGAGAGAAGAAAACGTCCCTGAGCCATCTGACCAGACAGGCAGTAGTAATCTGCTGTCATAAGTGTTCTTGTCTCACCACAGACAGGAACAGCACCCTCCACCACCTGCCCCATGGAAAATAAAACCCTGAGGGCCCAGTCACACCTTTCACACCTGCCCTGCTGTACAGCACAAAGGTGCATTTTAACTGGAAATCCCAATCATTCCTTTGAGGCTAATTCTCTTCAATGTGCTAAAGCTTAGATTTTTTTTTTTTGCATATCGGACAAGAAACATTCTGTGTTTTCTATCTATCTGTGTTAAGCAGGCCCACTGAGATCTATAGCATACACACAGAATTTATCTTATATTTTATCAAATGTGTTTATGCGCATTTACACTATAGAGAAACACTTTTCTAAACTTGGTTTTCCAGCAGTTTGCACAGTACATGAAAAAGTGCATTTAAAAATGCATATAAACCTATTCAGTAATGTAAATGGAACAAAAATGCACACTGAAGGTGTGAAAGGGCCCTAAGGAGGTGTGTTTAAGTTGTTCTTTTAAATTCTCTACTTATTTTATTATGTAGAAGGGATCATTCCTCTACAAAAGTTAATTTCTTTTATATACACAAAGTTACATGGGCAAATATGTTTTTATTTGAGGTTACCATTTACACTACTCCATTGTGGTAAAACATGTTCTGTGTGTCTGATGTGAGGCAGTGTCATTCATTCCTAACCTACATTGCTGATGGACATGCATTGCAGCACAGCTCAACTTTTCATTATACCCCACACCCTAGATGTAGTGCACAGTAGCAGTCCCTCTTCCATGGCTTAGGCCGGTTTCACACTGGGGCGGTGCGGGCGGCGACGATAAAGCAGCGCTATATTTAGCGCTGCTTTACCGTAGTTTTAGCCGCGGTATTCGGCCACTAGCGGGGTGGTTTTAACCCCCGCTAGCGGCCGAAAAAGGGTTAAAATCCCCTGCAAAGCACCGTTGCAGCGGCGCTTTGCCGGCGGTATTACCGCGGTGTCCCATTGATTTCAATGGTAGGAGCGGTATAGGAGCGGTGAATACACTGCTCCTTCACCGCTCCAAATATGCTGCTAGCAGGACTTTTTTTACCGTCCTGCTAGTGCACCCCTCCAGTGTGAAAGCCCTCCGGCTTTCACACTGGAGTTAAATGACCCGCTTTTTTCAGGAGCTATACAGGCGCTATTTTTAGCGCTGTAGCTCCTGAAAAACACTTCAGTGTGAAAGGGGCCTTAGAGCAGTGGTCTACAAACTGCGGCCCTTTGCTTGCCTTTATTTGGCCTATGAGGCACTATTCCTCCCACTAACACCAACAATGGGACATAGTTCCTTCCACTGACACCAGCAATCAGGCACTATTCCTCTGACTGACACCAATGATGGGGCACTATTCTTCCCTCTAATACCAAAGATGAGGCATTGTTTACTCCCACTGGGCACAGGCCGGCCCCCCTGAAGTCTGAAGGACAGTAAACTGGCACTTTGTTTAGAAAGTTTGGAGACCCCTGGCTTAGAGCATACGAACCCAAATATTGACTGCCACTCAAGCATCTTCTTCCATAACTTTTTGGTAAAAATGTCACAGGTACACACAGGGCAACTGCTAGTAAGTGGCATTTTTAATAAAGACTCATCAAAGGTGATGCTTGAGTGGCAGTAAATATTTCGGTTTATCAGCCCATGCAAATAAATGTTCTGCCTTATGCCCCTTTCACACTTGTGCGACTTCAAAGTCTCGGGATTTTGCAGCGATTTTGATGCGATTTGCGGCCGTGATTTGCAGCCACGATTTTTGCTGCGATTTCAAGGAATGCCTGTGTAAGTGGCATCAAAATAGGACCAAAGTAGTGCAGGGACTACTTTGAAGTCGGAAAGACTTGAAGTTGTACTAATATGAATGGCTGTCATTGGAAATCATGGGGAACGACTTGTCATGCTACTTTGCAGTCTCAAATCGTGGGACAAGTCGTATAAGTGTGAAAGGGGACTTAACGCACATGCACCACAATAGTGTGAATGGGCCCTATTAGCATAAGTATTTCCCTTGCATACAGATAGTGTTTATTTTCACCACATATGCCATGAAAGGATTCTTTTTCCGTTTTGGAAAGGGAAAGAACACTTAAAGCAATGCTCTTGTAAACCTGAGCAATTCAACCAAGCAAATAACGAAGCAACAAATATGCAGAGATGACATTGAGTGCAACCTGTATATTGAAAGAATCAGTAGATCTAAAAGGTATAGGCAGTTGCCATTATATGCAAATCTTCACTTCCTGTAAAAGTCAAGTCCCACCCTCAACCACTTTCCATGCCTCCTTACTGGTCAACAAGGCCACCTATTAAATGAATGCTCCCTTCGCATATCTCTGGGCCGTTGCAGTGCTTATACATGCAAACATTAACCACTTCAGCCCCAGAAGGATTTACCTCCTTAATGACCATGCCATTTTTTGCGATACGGCACTGCGTCGCTTTAACTGACAATTGCGCGGTTGGGCGACGTTTTACCCAAACAACATTTTTCCCCACAAATAGGGCTTTCTTTTGGTGGTATTTTATCACCTCTGCGTTTTTTATTTTTTGCTTTAAAGAAAAAAAGAGCGACAATTTTTGAAAAAAATAAAAAAAAAGAAGTTTTACTTTCTACTATAATACATATCCGAAAAAAAAAAAAAAACAATTTATTCATCAGTTTAGACCAATATCTATTCTTCTACATATTTTTGGTAAAATAAATCCCAATAAGCGTATATTCATTGGTTTGCGCAAAAGTTATAGCGTCTACAAAATAGAGGATAGATTTAGGGACTTTACATTTTTTGGATTGTTTTTACTGGTAATGGCAGTGATCTGCGATTTTAAGCGGGACCGCAACATTGCGGGGGACAAATCTGACCCTAAGTGACACTTTTTGGGGACCAGTGCTAAAAACATGCACTGATCAATTTATAAATGACACTGGCAGGGAAGGGGGTTAACACTAGGGGCCCTCACAGGGTTAACTGTGTTCCCTCAGTGTGTGATCTAACTGTGTGGGGGATGGGCTCACTGTGACAATACAGAGATCGCTGTTCCTGATTACTAGGAACAGCCGATCTCAGTGTTGTCCCATCAAAACGGGGATCCACCTTGTTTACATGGGCAGATGCCAGTTCTGCCTCTCTGTGGAGTGATTGCGGGTGGCCGGCGGACATCGAGTCCGCTGGACCCACACGTGCGCTCCCCCGTTTCGCGCAGTCGGGCCGCCCTGCCGATGTATATGTGCGGCGGATGGTCCGGAAGTGGTTAATGTGCCTTGTATTAAGGCAGCTCATTCATTATAAATTCTCTGCCAATGCACAGTAACACCCCCAAAATAGGGCACGCTCCTTTCTTTTGAGCACATTGCACGATAACACCCAGTGGGCATGTTGTAGTCTATTGTAGCCCACATACCGTTTACCAATTAAAAATATTTGAAGCATCTTGAAATTAAAAATGTGACAAAGACGACCCAGGACTGTTGAGCAGTTAGAATCCTATACCAGGCAAGAATGGGGCAGCATTTCCAAAAAGGAAAGGATCAAATCAAACTTTAATTTAAGAGTGGTCTTTATGGCTGCCTGTAGTAAACACATAAAAAATGTGACATCATTGGAATTTGGCAACACTAAACTACGAGAGGAAAAGAGAATGAATTAATTGATTAGCACAATGAAACATGTGGTGGCTTCCCAGTACAAGAATCACGCCTTTATGTACTAAAAATGTGAAGCATTTATCACTTGTTATTCTGGCCATCGACAAGATAACTCTCTGGCTTATGCAATGATTTGAGCGATTGTTTGTATGTTGTTGTGAATGGGCAAAACTGAATACAAGTAGCAGCACTACAAAAGAATAATAATTTACGAGCACATTGGCAATTATTAATTTGTAGGAGTAGGTGAGCTAAGGCCTTGCTGGTAATAATAGGAGTTGTTTTTTAATTATATGTAATGAAAAAGAGAGACCATTATCTCTTCCATAAAAAGGTCTCAACTTTACCTGAGCAGCAGGCCTGAGCTCTGTTACATTGGGAAAAGGAAAGCTTACATAACCTTGTGAAGGCTTTGACTACTTCAAGGGACTGCAGAAGTGGATAAGGAGTCTAATGCCGCGTACACACGATCGGACTTTTCAACGGACTCGGCCTGGACCGGAATCCGTCTGACAAATCGATCGTGTGTGGGCTCCAGCGGACTATTCTTTCCCAAAAGTCAGACGGACCTAGAAATAAAACATGTTTCAAATCTTTCCAACGGACTCGAGTCCGGTCGAAAAATCCGGTCGTCTGTGTGTTAGTCCAACGGACGAAAACCGACGCTAGGGCAGCTATTGGTTACTGGCTATGAACTTCCTTATTCTAGTCCGGTCGTACGTCATCAGGTTCGAATCCGTCTGACATTTGGAGTGATCCTGTGTGGGCAAGTCCATTCATTTGAAAGTCCGGGGGACCTCCGCTTTCAAAAGTCCATCAGATAGTCCACTGGACCAAGTCCATCGAAAAGTCTGCTTGTGTGTACGTGGCATAAGACGCACAAAGTAGAAGAAGGCATCCAATACACCAGTAAGGTTAGCCATACTGTTATGGCAATGTCTTTTTTGCAATAAAACAAACTTACCTACCTGTTTCATACTGTATATCCTAATGAACTTTGTTCTATCTAATGGTTATATTATGAACGTATTATGTCAATATTTTATCATGGTATTACTATTATTTTTATATCAATAAACCAATGACTGCCAATTGTTGTTTTGCAATGCTGTCATGGAATGTCCATAGTTCTAATGTACTTAGTACCGCCCATCTTCATGTATATCGTGATATCTCCAGGGGTGTATGCTTCATATAAAGTCCCACCTTCCTTCCTTTTTATTAATTAGTAGGGATGGAGGCGCTTGGCGGTGGTAGCCTTGCGTTCTCATACAAAGTCCCAACTGGCTGCTCTTGCTTTCAATGTGATGGTTTAGCTCAAAGCATATTCATGTGTTAGAATGGCCCTGTCAAAGTCCTGACCTAAATCCAATTGAGAATCTGTGGCAAGACTTGAAAATTGCTGTTCACAGACGCTCTCCATCTAATCTGACAGAGCTTGAGCTAATTTTGCAAAGAAGACTGGGCAAAAATGTCACTCTTTAGATGTGCAAAACTGGTAGAGACATACCCTTGCAGACTTGCAGCTGTAATTGCAGAGAAAGGGGGTTCTACAAAGTATTGACTCAGGGGGGCTGAATACAAATGCACACCACACTTTTCACATATTTATTTAAAAAAAAAAAAAAAAAAATGAAAACCATTTACCATTTTCCTTCCACTTCACAATTATGTGGCACTTTGTGTTGGCCTATCACAGGGGTCTCTAACTGGCGACCCTCCAGCTGTTGTGAAACTACAAGTCCCATCATGTCTCTGCCTGTGGGAGTCTAGCTTGTAACTGTCAGCCTTGCAATGCCTCATGGGACTTGTAGTTTTGCAACAGCCGGAGGGCCGCCAGTTTGAGACCCCTGGCCTATCACATAAAATCCCAATAAAATACATTTACGTTTTTGGTTGCAACAAGACAAAATGTGGAAAATTTCAAGGGCTTTGAATACTTTTTCAAGGCACTGTGACGTTCCATACAACTTGTTTCTTTCTTGAATGATGAGGAATACTGACTTCACCAGCACCTTCTGGAAGCATCAGAAATCAAAGCTAAAGTAAATATTTGTTGATAAAAGTATTATTTTACATTTCTTTTTTTTTTTTTTTTTAAACCAATTTGTGTTTCCTGGGTGGGAACTGCCAGTAAAGCAGACCTCTTATTTTCATGGACGGTAGACTTGGCTACATTTATTTGTAACAGAGAAAAATTAATTTGCAGTGCCCGGATCTACCAGATTTAATTGATGTGTACTTTTTTATCCATATATAGTGGATCTGCAACTGGATTTCAGACTAAAATAAGTCTGAAAAACAAGACCCTCTCCGTTCCTGGGGCATAATATAGAACATCGGGGAGAATTCTTAGGAAAGAACACAAAGGAATCCCCCCCAAAAGAAGGACGATGGAGGGTCTGCTGCTAGATTTTATATAACAATTTTATTAGTATTCAAAAATAAATCTAAACAAAAAAACAAAAAAACACTTCCCTTTTCATATAATAAGAATTTCAAGATCACAGAGAAAATTCCCAAAGAATTAAAAGTGTATATGCTGAACTTGTAATGTCCGGTTAGAATTACCACTATGAGAGTATAGGCCAGTGATGGCGAACCTATGGCACGCGTGCCACAGCTGGCACGCAGAGCCATCTCTGTGGGCACACCAGAGGGTCCAGGACAGAGTTGGAGGTCTCTCTCTCCTCTCAGCCCCCCCTCCCTCTCTTTCAGCCCCCCTCTTTTTCCGTCCCCCTCTCTCTGTTCCCCCTCTTTCAGCATCTCTCTTGCACCCCTCTCTCTCTGTCCCGCTTCTCTTTCTCTGTTCCCCCTCTCACACCCCTCTCTCTCTGTCCCCCATCTCTCTCTCTGTCCCCCCTCCCTCTCTCTGTTCCTCCTCTCAGCTCTCCTCTCTCATCATTTTTCTCACACCCCTCTCTCTCAGCCCCTCTCCCTCTCTCTGTCCCCTCTCTCTCAGCCCCTCTCACCCTCTCTCTCTCTCAGCCCCTCTCCCTCTCAGCCCCCCTGCCTCTCCCTCTCAGCCCCCCACCTCTCCCTCTCAGCCCCCCTGCCTCTCTCTCTCAGCCCCCCTCTCGCTCTGTTACCCCTCTCTGCCCCCTCCCTCTCTCTCAGCCCCTCTCTCTCTCTCTCTCTCTCTCTCTCTCTCTCTCTCAGCATATCTCTCACACCTCTCTCTCTGCCCTCCTCCCTCTCTCTCAGCCCCTCTCCCTCTCTCTGTTCAATCTCTCTCAGCATATCTCTCACACTCTCTCTCTCTCTCTGCTCCCCCTCTCTCTCTCAGCATCTCTCACACACCCCTCACTCTCTCCCTCTCACACACACACACACACACACACCTCTCTCTCTCACCCCCCTCTCTCTCACACAACCCCTCTCTTTCGGTCAGCCCCCCTCTCTCGCGAATTGCCGTGTTGGCACTTTGCAACACAAAACCAATGTATTTATTTCAGTTTGGGCACTCTGGCTCAAAAAGGTTCGCCATCACTGGTATAGGCTATCTAACCACTACTTCTTGATATGGATGCATGCTAGGGTATGAATGCTGTGTGCTGTGGCCAATACCCCCTTGTTTTAATAGACAACGTTGTCATTTTTAATTCTTTGGGAATTTTCTCTGTGATCTCGAAATTCTTATTATATGAAAAGGGAAGTGTTTTTTTGTTTTTTTGTTTACATTTATTTTTGAATACTAATAAAATTGTTATATAAAATCTAGCAGCAGACCCTCCATCGTCCTTCTTTTGGGGAGGGGATTCCTTTGTGTTCTTTCCTAAGAATTCTCCCCGATGTGAGTACACCCCTCACATTTTTGTAAATATTTTATTCTATCTTTTCATGTGACAACACTGAAGAAATGACACTTTGCTGACAATGTAAAGTAGTGAGTGTACAGCTTGTATAACAGTGTAAATTTGCTGTCCCCTCAAAATAACTCAACACACAGCCATTAATGTCTAAACCGCTGGCAACAAAAGTGAGTACACCCCTAAGTGAAAATGTCCAAATTGGGCCCAATTAGCCATTTTCCCTCCCCGGTGTCATGTGACTCGTTAGTGTTACAAGGTCTCAGGTGTGAATGGGGAGCAGGTGTGTTAAATTTGGTGTTATCGCTCTCACTCTCTCATACTGGTCACTGGAAGTTCAACATGGCACCTCATGGCAAAGAACTCTCTGAGGATCTGAAAAAAAAGAATTGTTGCTCTACATAAAGATGGCCTAGGCTATAAGAAGATTGCCAAGACCCTGAAACTGAGCTGCAGCACGGTGGCCAAGACCATACAGCGGTTTAACAGGACAGGTTCCACTCAGAACAGGCCTCGCCATGGTCGACCAAAGAAGTTGAGTGCACATGCTCAGCATCATATCCAGAGGTTGTCTTTGGGAAATAGACGTATGAGTGCTGCCAGCATTGCTGCAGAGGTTGAAGGGGTGTGGGGGGTCAGCCTGTCAGTGCTCAGACCATACGCTGCACACTGCATCAAATTGGTCTGCATGGTTGTTGTCCCAGAAGGAAGCCTCTTCTAAAGATGATGCACAAGAAAGCCTGCAAACAGTTTGCTGAAGACAAGCAGACTAAGGACATGGATTACTGGAACCATGTCCTGTGGTCTGATGAGACCAAGATAAACTTATTTGGTTCAGATGGTGTCAAGCGTGTGTGGTGGCAACCAGGTGAGGAGTACAAAGACAAGTGTGTCTTGCCTACAGTCAAGCATGGTGGTGGGAGTGTCATGGTCTGGGGCTGCATGAGTGCTGCCGGCACTGGGGAGCTACAGTTCATTGAGGGAACCATGAATGCCAACATGT
The DNA here is from genome assembly GCA_028564925.1 of Lithobates sylvaticus. Lineage (NCBI taxonomy): Eukaryota > Metazoa > Chordata > Amphibia > Anura > Ranidae > Lithobates > Lithobates sylvaticus. Next base: position 118,167,041 of record CM053028.1, on the reverse strand, counting down.
ACTGTGACATACTGAAGCAGAGCATGATCCCCTCCCTTCGGAGACTGGGCCCGCAGGGCAGTATTCCAACATGATAACGACCCCAAACACACCTCCAAGACGACCACTGCCTTGCTAAAGAAGCTGAGGGTAAAGGTGATGGACTGGCCAAGCATGTCTCCAGACCTAAACCCTATTGAGCATCTGTGGGGCATCCTCAAACGGAAGGTGGAGGAGCGCAAGGTCTCTAACATCCACCAGCTCTGTGATGTCATCATGGAGGAGTGGAAGAGGACTCCAGTGGCAACCTGTGAAGCTCTGGTGAACTCCATGCCCAAGAGGGTTAAGGCAGTGCTGGAAAATAATGGTGGCCACACAAAATATTGACACTTTGGGCCCAATTTGGATTTTCACTTAGGGGTGTACTCACTTTTGTTGCCAGCGGTTTAGACATTAATGGCTGTGTGTTGAGTTCTTTTGAGGGGACAGCCAATTTACACTGTTATACAAGCTGTACACTCACTACTTTACATTGTAGCAAAGTGTAATTTCTTCAGTGTTGTCACATGAAAAGATATAATAAAATATTTACAAAAATGTGAGGGGTGTACTCACTTTTGTGAGATACTGTTTTGGTGGTGATTGGTCACGCTTTTCAGTATAATGATCCCTCCTAAGCAATTTAATACACAACATTTTACTGCTGCCATTTAAATGTTTTATAACGAGGATTCTATTTTGAAACTTACCATTGCCTGTACCAAGAAGAATTGCATAAATATGCTGACGCGCGGTTTTAAAAATCAGAGCTTGTCCAGGTATTTGTGAGTCATTTTCATCTTCCAGGGTATTACTGCAATCACTTTCACCAAGGCATAGTACATTGCAAATCATGGTGTTTTCTCCGTTGTAGTGCCCGTCTAACGCAATCTAAATTAACAGAGTAAAAAAAAAAGTTATACCAGCAAATACCAGATAGTCCTCTCGCACACCAACCCATCTTTTTGGGTGCAGTCTTATTCACCATGTGCATGGCAGGCACCTGGATCTATCTGCTTTATCATCCAACAGCAAGAAAATGCCCACAGGATTACTTTACTAGAGTATACCCGAAGTTACAAATAACAAAAAGGCCAATATGAACTGTCCACTCTCCGCAATACATGTATATACATAAATACAAACTAGAGATGCACCGAAATTTTGGCCGCCGAAACATTTCGGTCGAAAAT